>JASCZW010006882.1:0-130000 GCA_034211315.2 Aedes japonicus | reverse complement strand
ACAGAGCAGAACAACAAAAACCAACAGCGATATCAGCGTGAAGTTTGACAGCTTTTGCCATTTAGCTCTATGCTGGTTTTGATGGCGGCCAACAGAAGAACATTTTCGAAATCTTTATGGTATTGTAAAGGTTTTCTTGATGTGTTTTCACTATCGTCTATAGAGTGGGCCCCTTTGTACACATTTTGACTTTAAAGATGCATAGAAGAAGTGTTGGTGGACAAAACAGTTTTGAATGTAGTTTTATCAAGAAAGCCGGAAGGAGTGCAATACGGTTGGAATAAAACTAAAATTGTTACTAGGGATTGGTACTCATCTCTTAGTTTTTCCATTCATTTTCGAAATTTTTATGACAGACTATTTGGTCCATATTAATTTGGCGAAGATTTTTTTTTAATTTGCTTTTGGTATGAATACAACCGGGACTTGCAACCATTTTTTTTTTTGGAATATATCCCAGTAAATAGCTAGACTTGAACAGTTCAATCAAAATAGGAATTACTACAGATTTGCACTTTTGAATCAGTGCTGGCAATATTCCATCCTGGCTAGGGGATGTGAAAGGACTGAAAGAATCCAGTGTCCATGCAATCCTAGAGACCGTGATTATTTTATTTGCAATATTTTCGACTTGTATATTGGAGAATTCCATTCCAAGTAATGAATCATTAATCTTTGCAGATCTATTTGTTTCCACATGCTTGAATTCCAAAGTTATGGAACTTTGTATGTAGTTCTAATCTTGGAGATCAGCAGTATGCAGACACCCTGGAAAAGAAGTTTCCATCATTATATGGAACATATAACATATGATTACAAAATATAATATGATTATATTGAATTTTGACATCTGCATCGATGCAGGAGTGGTTGGTTTTGCAGATGTTGATAAAGATGCGGATGAGGATATTCAAATACAGAATGAATCTTTTGTTTACCAAGTTAATATGTTAGTTCACGGGAAAAAAAGTTTCTCATTTATAAAAAACTGCAAAAAACTTATTAATCATTTATCAAATTCTGTAAATGGTAAATGCAATGACCAAAGTAAACCAAACATACTGGCTGTATTGTGCAGGACGATTATTTTAAGCCGACTTTTAACAAATTCCTGGAAATTTTTGTTATTTTTTTTCTTTGTTTAATACCTTTTAAGCCACAGATGGTTCAGCTCTGCTAAATTTCTGGAAATCAATTTTTCAGCACCTTGGATAAAGACTGCCCTATAAATCAAAGGCGCACTCAGTTTTCAATATACTATAATACTAGACAAGTGTTAAAAACACAATTTTATTTATTTCGTCAATCATTGTAGACTACATGCACATTTACATTAATTCATTCACATTAACATTTCTTCAAAGTAACTGAGTATCTACGGGGTGGAACTGTTGCAGTCAATATTTTTCTTAATATTGCTTAAGGCATAATTAAAGGGTGTTCCGATCAAAATTTAATCGAATAGTAATGAATGTTAGTCGATCAAAGTTTTTATTAATAAGTCAAATTCTCTTTCTTCCTCAAATTCAGTTAATACAGAATACAGGAGAAATATTCAGCTAAGCTTCCTTTTCACCGAATGCGAACTGCCGGGTCTTTCGTTTAACACCTTTCATAAGATTTTGTACAATCTCCTTGTCCACTTTATTTACCGCAGAACGCCAGTTTGCCTTGAACTGTTTCTCGCTCACAACGGCTTTTTGCACCTTCTTAATGTTTCGCTTGACGATGGCCCAATATTGTTCGATTGGACGGAGCTCTGGCGTGTTGGGAAGGTTCTTGTCCTTGGGCACCACTTGAACGTTGTTAGCCGCATACCACTCCATGGTATTTTTTCCGTAATGGCCGGCCAAATCCGGCCAACATAGAATGGAACAATTGTGTCGCTTCAGGAAAGGCAGTAGACGTTTGCATGGGCACTCGCTCAAATAAATTTCCTGGTTTATGGTTCCAGTCGTAATTTAAACGTTGCTCTTCATGCCACAGGTACAGATGGCCTGTCACACCTGATATTTCCTCGCGAACTTTGACAGTTTAATGTGCTTGAAAATATCTGCCACCTTTCCCCGTCCAGTTGCCGGACCTCCCGTCCGGTTAGAAAATTCCTGTCCAGGAAGCTGTTAAAAGTCTGCCTTGACGTAAGTTTCATCGTCCTGTTCAGTCAAACACAATCAAACTTCGTCAGCATCGTCTTGTACAACTTGCGCGATCGTGCTTTGGCCGACGTGTTTTGCTTATCGTCGCATTTTGGAGTCACCACTTTCTTGTAAGTCGACAGCCCAGCTCATTTTTTAGCTCTACCCATGGTTTAAGGCGCCACTCCCAGCTTTTTTGCGACATCTTTGCGACGGAGTGGTTGGGGTTCCGCTCGAAACAGCGGGCAACTCTTTTTGTCGTCGCTGTGGCCTCTCGCTGTGGCCTGTCGACAAACGCTCACCAAACACTTTGAATATGTTGGTAACAGTTGATTTAACCACATTCAACAATTTCGCCAACTTGGCGTGCGAGCAGTTTGGATATTATGCATGCACGTGCTGCATTTTGATGCGTTGCTTCTCATCCTTCGACGACATTTTGATAACTGAAGTGCTAATCTCAAAATCAAAGTTGAGGCATGATGCTACACCACGAAGGATTCTCTAGCTGTTTGTGCACAATTAATTTTCTTTTCTCACGTTCCATAATTTCGAGATGCGTCGATCAACCGAGAAAAACTTTTCACAAATTTCTTTGTCAATAAAACATCAACAAATGATTTTTTTTTGGTTTTACAGTGATTCAAAACTTTAGTGATCGTCAGTCGGTGCGAATCAAAACAAACCCAAAAAAGGAGAGAGTTCCTCTCCCATGTGCGCATCGGTAAACAGAGTGCACACAATAGATCGCTAGAATAACTATACAAGCCACAGTGGTACATGAGCGTCTTCCAACCGGAAATTTTTGCCTGTTGAAGTGGCGGACTTAGTCCGTGCTTCGACCTACCCCGCAGTGGGATGTTAGGCAAAAATGTCGTTGGTTCGAGTACCACTGTACACATGCCCTTTTCGCTCAATTTTCCTAAAAACATCTGTCATATTTCCGAGCCTGCCGCACACTAGCGGAACTATCAAAACTTTCTCTTCATATCTTTCATTCTAGCCAAAAACATTGTTGTTCACTCTTGGTGCCTCATGGTGATGAGCGAACATCTCCTTCTACAACAAATGATTATTAAACGTTTTTTGTTCCGCGGTGGTGTATTTAAACCATGCGTCCAGATTTGCTTTGAATCGAGCTTTAGTATCCTGGATAAACCCACACGCTTAAGTTTGAAGCAATGAAATGCCAACTATATCGAACGCTTTGCTGAAATCAGTATACAAAGCTTCCACAAAATTTCCTCTATCTATTGCACCTGAATAAAATTCTTCATATTTTAGTAGATTAGTAGATGTTGATCTACCTTTGAAAAAAAAAAAACATATTGTATTGATTATTTGAAATCCGGTCTCTTACCTGGTGCAATATTTTATTTATTAAAAATCGCTTCAAAAATTTTAGGAATACTTGAAATGATTGCGATTACTATTTTATTCTTACTGTCTGATTGTTTGCCAGATTAAAATACCCGTTTTAAAAAGTGATAATTTGAAGAGCCAAGACAGGGTTTTTACAAAAGAAGTTGCAAGTTTTTTCAATAGTACTGGAGGTATTCCACCAGGACCAGGTCCTTTTTTCATTTAGCACCATACAAATTTCTTGAACAGTGATATGTTCAACTGATAGGACATTTTCATGTTCAGGTAGATAGAAAAAATACAGTTTAGCACAAGAATATCGTTGGATTTCTTGTAGATATTTTGGGATAAGCGTGCAAACTGATTACAATTATATTCGCTATCAAAACCCTCAAACTGGCCGGCGTCGGTGGTGTAATGGTAAGCCTAACTGCTACTTGGCACTCCAGTTGGTCTGGATCCCAGTCGACGTCGGTGGTTTTTCCAAGGCGACAAAATCTGGTCTCGCCTTCCTTCGGAAGGGAAGTAAATACGTTGGTCGCAGCTCATATTCATGAGTCAATAGGAAGGGTCCAAATGGAGGAGTCGTCTTCCTGGCGTTGGTTGTCACCATGTGAGATATTAGGTCGACGGAAAATTTAAAAAAAACCTCAAACTGCATGCGCGATAGAAAGTTATACGTTTTCATGCTTTCATTCGTTAAGTTATAGAACGCCTTTGGATCGGATTTTGTATTATTTTCTACTCTTGTATTTTACCTTTCATATGCTGATGATACTTCTGCATGAAGTGCTTTACTAATATCTATGTATTTATCTAAACTTGGTAAAATCTTTATGTTGTTGTATGCCTTGTGAGCTTTATGTTTCCTGTTTTTGACATTTTTAATATCACGGTTATTAATAGCTTGTTAGTATTCCCTTCTTATTCCTTGAGAACGTAATCGCCAAAAATTGCATAGATATTGTTACAAAATATTTCTACATGTCTTTTTCAATTTCTAAAAGGTTCCTTAAAATTCTTTGGTTAATTTTCTGTTAATTTCAATATAGTTTCCTCTCTTCTTACTGGCTTTTTTAACGCTCATTAAACGAGCTCTTGCCTGCTTGTCAGCTAAGCTAAGCTAAGTGTTCTAAGCGCACTTCCACATTTATTAATTGAAAGCTTGCTTTGCCAACACCAATGCATGAATTTGTATTTTGTGTGGCAAGCACAATCATACTTTATGGCCAGGGAGGTCGAGAAATTTCCCAACCCGAAAAATTCCTAGACCGGTCGGGAATCGAACCCACTACCTCCGGCTTGGTAGACCGTGCGTTTACCGACTATGCTATCCAAGGCTCAGGATAATTTATATTTTTGAAATCGTAAACAAGTTCGAAATCAGTCTGGACGAAGCCTATGAGAATCTGAGAATAATGAATATTCGCCAGCAGTATGATATTTTTCATTCTTCCATAGTGTGTCTACAGCTTCATCAATACTAAAATCTTCAGTACAATTAGTAAGAACAAAATCTGAAAAGCAGTTAAGCTGGTCCGAATATGAATATTTTAATAGAGTCCTAGGTGGCTAATTTTATTAAAAATAAGCACATCTCCATCAGATTTTTTCTCCGATAATGTTAAATCACGGACACGGAATTTGCTGCCGAAACTTTCCTCACATTGGTTTCTTCCGACCAACTTGTTTAAGTTCCTAATATGATATTGTATAGACAACCGTCAATTTTATTTCAAATTTCGTTAATTTTTTGTGCACTGCGCATCCCAAGTACCAATTCTAGTTTTATTCCTGCCGTATAGCATCCCTCCCGGCTTTGTTGATTAAACTACATTCAAAACTGTTCTGTCCAGTAACACCTCCTCTATGCATCTTTAAAGCCGAAATGTGTACAAAGTGGCTCACTTTATAGACGGTTGTGAAAACAAATCAATAAAACCTTTACAAGATCATACAGATTTCGAAAATATTCTAGTGAAAGATGTTATGACCACTAGAGAAACTTCATAAAACTTATTGTCAGCCATCAAATCCAGCAAACGGCCAAGTGGCCACAGCTGTCAAACTTCACGGTGATATCGCTGTTGGTTTTTGTTGTTCTGCTTTGTTCGATTCTCTCCGCTTCAGATTCATTTAAGGACATACACGATGGAATCCCCTTATGGCAGGAGCGATGGCTTCCTCATCCACACATGGACACTTTGGGTTTGCTCAACAAAATGTGCCAAATTAATCCACTTACCTGCAGTGAATCATTGCCATAGTGCTAATAGGACAGCAGAACACAATATTTAATCAGTTCACACTGTTTATTTTACTGAAAACATTCTGAATTGATCAACTAGTGCTCATTTCCTCAGAGCAGGTAATTTTTCGTCACCTTTGTTTACGTTTTTAAAGCCAGGACCTGCCTATTATTTTCTCACAAAAATCTGTATTTCCACTTCCCGTAGCCACCTGAACACTATCTACTTTCACTGAAAGATTAATTATCATCGCGCTCTTGAAAATAGTGGACGAAAAATCTGTTTAATTAATGAGAATGCTGCAAAAATTCAGCAGCCAGTCTCAAAACTGCGCGTTTTGCTTTTTTCTAATTTACACTCAGCTGTGCGTAGCGTAGCAGAGCGAAGTGTTGTCAGCAACTATTTGCGCGAATGTGCTGGACTGATAAAAGTTTTGATTAACGAAGTAAAAAATGCCGCGTCTTACTAAAAGAAGAAAAGCGGCTTTTTTGCGTGAACGGGCTAAAAAAGTTATAAGAAATGCTGTTGATCCCTTATCGTGGACATTCAAAAACCTGTGGAATAGTGGTTTTACTTCACCGTCACCTGATGCTGAATTTCATCGAAAAATAAGTTCCGGAGAAGAATCTGTCGGCGAATCTTCCGACTTTACAAATGACGTTCCTATACCTGGCCCAAATGATACTGGTTTTGAAAATCCCGGTCATACTTCCGAATCCGATGGTGAGTGTGTTTTTGATTTGCTTTGCAATTGCTTGTTGATTTGTTTGATGTTTGGAAAGAAAATGTAAACAGCCTTCATTCCCTTCCTTTTCCTTGGAAGCACGAGCCAGGGGTAGGGGAGTCTGGGTTGACTTGATTCCCCTTTTTCATTATGGATATATCACTGCGGAAAAAACGGAACTCGATGCGGTTTTTTCACAGGCTTATAGTTCCATATTAACCCTTATGTGTTAGACAAAAAAAAACACCTTTAAGTGTTCGACAGGCTACACGGGTACCCACCAAATTCAGTTTGTGCCAGAAATCGTTAACTCCAAGGAATCGACAAAACAGTAGAATTTGTGATGCAATATTACAAACGACGATTTTTTTTAATCTTCTGAAAATCACGGAATTGATATGGGAGGAAATCGTTTGTATATAGACAAGTGCCACAAGTATCTGAGCTGTGCACCTGATGGTTACATAAATACTATATAAAAACACGGGATTGAAACAAATAGGCGAAGACGAAAATACTTGGACCGAAGTTAATTTTTCAACTCTAATTTGCGTGGTCTCCAGTGAACTCAAATTTTGACTAAATATAGCCAAAACGTGCCAATCATCTATAATCAAAATTTGAACGCTCTGGACCCATTCAATATTAAAATAAAAATAACTTCGGATCAAACAAGCCCAACCTTCAGGTGCAGCCTTCACTTACTTATTATAGCTCATACCTCTTACTTAAAGTTAAAAGCTCAAATTTCAGACTTGCAATGTAGCTTTGAATAAGTGACCTATGATATTTCACATTGAAATTTTGAGATTGCCATTGAAAAAGTACACTACAGGGCCTACCATTTGATACTAACTTAGTACGAGGTGGGGGAAAATATTTGATCTTATCCCAAATATGTTTCAAAGTAATTCCATGTATATCAATATTATTTCTCTTTTTAGCTATTTTAGCAGATAATTCAACTTTACTCTTGATTCAGAAGTAAAGGGTAAGATTCAGAGGTAAAGGGTAGAATTGCGGAACGCGTCCTAACCATGAAGGCATCCATGGGATTTAAAATCAAGAGTGATATTGTTGTTCTGGATAAAAATGTTATTGTCGAAGCACAGGCGTGAATGCACATCTGTCAGGCACATAAATGCAAAGTCATTTTTGTGAACAGCAATGATCACACTGATTACGTCATGCATGAAATAATTTTTAATGAATCGTACTTTAAAACCAAAACTGAATAAAAAGTACAATTATTTTTTGTAAACATACGTGCTGAAAAAAGTGACACATGATGAGGTTTCTATTAAAACATAGAGATACATACATTAACTTACCAAAGCTCCACATTGAAATAAAGTAAAGCAAATCAAATCTATTTATTTTTATTAACATCACAAAATAAAATAATATCTCTTTGTGTTTGTGGTACGTACCCAAGTAACTTCAAAGTGTTTCAAAATAAGAGATAATTATTATGAGTAAACAACATTCAACTAGATTCGTGTGAAAAAATTAATAACAATGTGGCAATCGAATAATGTTGTATAACATGAGCTGTCGTTGGTTGTCAGAGTTCAGTATAACGTGAAAAGGTCCCTGGAATCGTTTTTTAAACTGCGAAAGTCCCATTTATTATCTCAGTTGCATAAATTCAAACGTTTTTCATACATTTTATGTTTCAGTCATCTACTCACAGACTCATTCGATAGTTTATGATTGAAGTAAGAACTGAACATTAACGTTTAAAATTCACCAATATATGTATTCAACTAAATGTATGGCTTAATATTTAGCTTGCTAACTATGCTCCAGACTCCCCCAACCTTTAAAAAGGATTCTTATTTTAAGGCTTTATGCTTTTTTAAAAATGTGAATATTGTAGGGAATAATTAAATGGCTGTACTGTAATCCACAAAGAAAAATTAAAATTACTGGCAACCATGAATGTTTTTTTCATGATGCACCAATACTATCATATGATAGCAAAACAGTGTTTGCACTACTACATGCATGTTGAATACTACGGATTCAAGGGAGTTTCACCTTAACAGTAAATAATATCTAAGGAAAAAGTTCTAGGGTTACGAGAAATTTTTACGGGAAAGTTTTAGTTTTACGGGAAGTTCATTTGAATTACATTTAAAATTTGTTGTATTTATTTTGCCACATTTTAATTATTTCATATATATCATTATGCAATTACAAGAAATCACAGTTTTGCCAAAAAGCTAATTTATCTTCGCAATGGCTACTTTAAAACTATTTGTTCCTTTGGTGACTTTTCTCAATGGCAATTTGCCGCTCAATGCATTTACTGGAGGCAAACTGGTTTTAAAATGCATTTGCAAATGACCATATTAAGAAAATTTGAATGAGTCCGAAAATGGCATTTCAAAACAGCATTTTATAAGTTAATGAAATAAAACCTTTGATAGGAGTAAAAGGAACTTTAGAACACAATTTTTGAAGGTCGTTGTAAACAAGCGGTGTTGGTTCCCATAAACCTAACTAAAATTGGAAACCTATTGGCACCGCTTACTACCATAATAAAACCAAATTGATTACAAGTGGCTTTCATAAAACTTTAATAAAACTTAATAAAGCTGGATAGTTTTGATAATGTTACTTGGGATACGATTTTTTTTTACAATGCACTGTTGCTTCAGTTAATGCTATTTTATTATTCTCTAGTGAGTCTAGAAGAATGAATGTTGATATGTTGATCAGCTTCCTCAAATGAGTGCGCCAAATCTATGGAGTCTTCCTCTGATAGTTTATTAGATATACTGTTATCATTTGAGTAGCACATTAGGTTAGTCTTCACGATATTTACAATCTAGCGATTGTATGCTTCTTAGCGACAAGTTTGGAAACATGTATCCTAAGATTTGCCTTCGTCAATGCCCACAATTCTTCAATTAAGGGAGGTGATGTAACAAATCGAACATTCTTGGTGATTTATCATTCTACCGCTGGTTTCACGTGATGGCAAGACGCAAGATCTGGCCAGAAGACAACACGATCCTTGTGGCTTTTAACCGAGGGTAGAAGTCGGTTTTGCAAACACGCATGCGAAATCTTACCACAGCCACAAATAGCTTGCCCGACCATAGATTTCTTACCAGATTTTGCGACTTGAATGGATGTCTCAGACTGGTTCAATACTTCTCCCGCATCGTATAATAATTTAGCCTCGTCAAGGATTTGTAGTCAAAATAAACGTCAAAATTCCCAGCAAGCATCGTACAACTTACGCACTCTGGGCCTTATCGATGCTTCTTGTTTTGGACTCCCGTTTGGCTGCTAATGCTTCTTATAGGTTCGAAGATTCAAACGTTCTTTTGCACAATGAACATTGGACATCGAATTGCCTACATTTTTGGCCACATGCCGGATCTAAAGCCTCCTTCTTGCGCTCTAATGCCTTCATTATACGCTTATCCAAACGAAGAAAATCAGGATCTTCTTTTGGGCCAATTTCGCACGGCTTTCTCACTTACTCCTTCCATTTTTGCCAACTTCCTCAGGGACGTTGTAACCGTTCGGAGAATTCTCACGAGGTTATGGAACAAGATGGCTTTACGCCACTCCTGCAAGCAGGAGGCCACCTGTCGTTTGATATTTGCCCGACCTTTCTGAAACAGTCATCTGAGGGGACTCGTGAACGGCTTTTAGCTCAAACACTATTTAAATAACCACGAAGTAGAAAAACGCCAATGAATCCAGCTTGATTTTCCCCTCGGTACATAAGTAAAAAACCCTAACTCTAACTCGATCAATCCGAATGAGCTAACCAGAACGGAAGAAGAGAAGCCTGATATTGAAAACGATGAAACGGAACACGAAAACGGATTTTAGGAGGAGTCAATTCTATAGGAACAGCCCTAAACGGTAATGAATTTCAATTCAGTACCTCAAATCATAACGTAATCAAATATAATTATTTCCCGATTATTCTCGACCCATTCGGGTTGGACAGAACATTTGGTTACGGGATATATTCACTGGGAAACCATCATGGCCATGAAAAAAGGCTTTCACATACTTGCACAGGTTTTTGACGACTTCTCGATGACTAGCTAGACTAGATGACTTAATGCCGGCGGGGTACTGGCGACGTAGATGGCGAAGAATCTCGATGACGATGGCGGTGACGAAACTTTTCCGCTGTCTTTGTTGAAATGGCGTCCAGGGATGGCAGGCGGGCTCGGGGAGTATGGCCGAATTACAGATGCGGAGGGAGTGGTGGCTGGACGGATAGCTTCCGATATTGAATTCGTCGAGAGCGTCCGGAATTGACCGTCTCCCTCCTTTCCCAAGCGACACGGCTTCGCTTTGACCGAGCGGGGTTAAGGGAGACTCCTATGTTTCGGGTAAGGTCCGGTTTAGTGTCCGAAACATGACTACGGATCACTAAAACCGCGCTTTTGGTAACCTCTACTCCGGGGTTGTAATGATTTGTGGAATTACGACGGATTATTGACGATCGTCGGGTGATATTTCGTACAGTTGACTTGCGATCACGAGATCTCAAATTCCAGCCCGTACATAAAAAGCGCCTGAGCACTGGAATGTCAAACGCAAATGATTTGTCTTAGTTTTATGCAGAAAATTTAATGTGGCTTAAGTAAATAATTACCTTTGTTGTACGTTAAACAAGTTGCGTATCTCGAAGAGTTGCGACTACGTAAACGTAAATCAACTAAAAAAGAATTTAAAAAAATTGGAGAAAGCACTTCACAAAAAAATCACTCTTCCTATCGACTACCTTTGGTACGTTTCACTTATTTAGAAGAAAACTTTCGAAACAACGCGATAACTTCTGTTCTCCAGACGGTATGGTTGCGAGAATTGAGCATAAATCTTCTTATGACCAAGAAATGTTGATCAAACAATTATTTATTCTTCTTAATCAAAGCGCTAGCAAACAATCTGCATGGAGAGTAAAGATTTCTTTTGGCTTTTTTCTTGTTTCGTCCAAATGGTTATTTCATAGTTTGGAGCCATTGTTGCATTTGAGCGATTCCACGAACAAGTGGGAAATTTTTCCAGTTTTAATTTTTTGTATTTTTTTATTTGCATGAAACCTTGCATACAAGTTTTTGGGAAAGAAAAACGCCGTTTTGCATACTTGGTTCGCCATTTTGAATCTAGCCTTACTTATGAGAAGGGCCTATGAAAAATGCACATGATATTTTCAAAAAATTTTATCTCGGAAACGGTTTGTCCGATTGGTTTGGTGTCTTCGGCGAAGTTTTAGACAATTGTTGGTGCTATATGGAGAAAATATGCATGGTAAAAAACAAGTTTGGTTTTTGTGTTTTGAACTAAAATATAGATTTTCTCTTGAAAGTTACATGTCAATAATTTTTTAATTATTTTGATGTTATAGCTGACTAAAAATGTTATCTAATGCACAGTGGATTGTTCTGGATAAAAATAAGCTACAATGAAAAAAATTTTTTTTAAAAAAATTACAATTTTCAAAAAAATACTTTGGTAACATTTTTTAAAATGCACCGTTTAGAAGATATTACTGATTTAATACTGATTTTTTTGATAACTTAATAAGTTTTGGCCCTTTTTGGATGTATTCCGTGTTTTTTTAGTTTCAAAAGTATTTTTTTCGGAAAGATTGAAAAATTTTGAGTTAAAATAACACTGACAGCTTAAAGATTCGAGTGAAATTCTCTGCCTTAAAAGTATTTTGAAAAACAAGTTACAAAATCCCACTATCAGGAACAATAATTTCTTCAAGTGATTTTTGGTGCGTTGTGCTGAAAACGTGCTAACAAGTATGAACTGGTTTTGAAGTTTTTTGAGGACGATGATATAAGCCGTGCAATGCCAGGCCAAAGAGATTTTGTTAGCGTAAAGACAGGAAATAAGAGATTAGCTGTTCAGAAAAGATTGTTAATGATGACATTGAGAGAAGCTTTTAATCGCTTTAATGAAATGTACGTCAATGTAAAAATAGGGTTTTCATCATTTGCAAGCCTCCGGCCAAGGCAATGTAAACTATTGACTATCACAGGAACACATAATGTTTGCGTTTGCACTACGCATGAAAATGTCAATTTAATTCTACATAGCTTAAAAAAATACAATGTTTTGAATGATCTAAAAACATTAACGAATAGATTACTTTGCGAAAATAAGACAACTCATTGCCATCTACGAAGATGTAAAAACTGCCCAGATACCTCAGTTTTAGAAGACAGTTTATTGAAACAACTGGAAGAAAACTTTGTTGAAAAGCTTTCATTCGAACAATGGGTTACCACTGACAGATGTGATTTAGAAACTATTGTAAAGCAAACCGATGAGTTTGTTTCATTTTTCAGCTCAAAATTAGAAAGTTTGATTCTGCATGATTTTGTAAAAACCAAACAATCCAATTTTTTGAAAACTACAAAACAAAACTTGCAAGATGGTGAATTTTTAGCTATTTGTGACTTTTCTGAAAATTACAGCTTCAAAATTCCAGCAAAATTGCAGGATGAAGTTCAATCACACCATTGGAACGTGCAACAGGCCACAATCCATCCTTTCGTAATATATTATACTGAAAATATGCAAATTAAACATTTTAGCTTCATTATAATTTCTGAAGAACTAAGACATGATTCAGTCGCTGTTATTTTTTTTATTGATAAAATGATAAACTTTTTACAAATTGATCAAAATAATAACATAAAAAAAAATATTTTATGTCAGATGGTGCTGCTTCACAGTGTGGTGGATACCCGCCTTAACTATACTTTCAAGACGCACGATCAGCAGAAAGCGCAACAGTCCAAAGTTTCGAGAACGGGCGATTGCGATTTATGCTGACCGCGGCAGAAAAAGTCACGTACGCATCGACCGCATGCATGTTAGAATATGTTGAAGAGAGAAAAATAAAATCAGTCTTTTAACACCCAGCCTGGTCAAGTGATGTGCAATTACTTCTATCACATCCATCGTTTATATAAACTGTAACAGTGCACATCAAAAGAACAGTATAAAAACCGAAAAAACTTTTCTAGCCTTTGTAAATTTAAGTAAAAGTATGGTATTGACGCTGAATGGCATTTCTTCGCAACATCGCACGGAAAAGGTCCATGCGATGCTATTGGAGGTACGATAAAACGCATGGCTACCAGAGCAAGTTTAGCCAAAGAACGCGAACACCCGATAAAGACTGCAAGAGAGTTGTTTAATTGGGCAAACAAACGAAAAGAAGAAGAACTTACAAAGTCATTTTGTTATTCTACTACAGAAGAATACGAAAATATGTCTTTGCAGCTAAATAATCAATATAATAATGCAAAAACAATTCAAGGAGCTCAAAAATTCCACTCATTTCTTCCTCTATCAGAAAATACAATAAAGGCAAAGCTTTATTCAAACTGTCCTGAGCTTGCATTTGCAGTTCTCAAAAAGGTGTATCTCGAAATCGAGTTGTCTCATTGGTTTGATGTCTGTGGCGATGTTCGGCAATAGAGAGAAAATATGCACAGTATAAACACATCCAGTTTAAATGGATTAAACTGTTAGGCGATATGCAAGAGTTGAATGCTCATTATCAACACAATACACCAAAAATAACTGGAAGAAATCATTGTTCCTGATAGTGGGATTTAGTAACTTGTTTTTCAAAATACTTTTAAGGCAGAGAATTTCACTCAAATCATTAAGCTGTCAGTGTAGTTTTAACTCAAAATTTTTCAATCTTTTTGAAAAAAATACTTTTGAAACTAAAAAAACACGGAGTACATCCGAAAAGGGCCAAAACTTATTAAGTTATCAAAAAAATCAATATTAAATCAGTAATATCTTCTAAACGGTGCATCTTAGAAAAATGTTACCTAAGTACTTTTTGCTTGCAAATTTGATGTACTTTCATAAAATCAGGGTGACAAACTTTTTTGACTTTTTTTAATAGTTTTTTTAAAAATTGTAATTTTTTTAAATTTTTTTTTTCATTGTAACCTATTTTTATCCAGAACAATCCACTGTGCACTAGATAGCATTTTCAGTCAGCTATAACATAAGAATAATTAAAAAATTATTGACATGTAACTTTTAAGGAAAAATCTATATTTTAGTTCAAAACACAAAAATCAAACTTTTTTTACCGTGCATATTTTCTCCATATAGCACCAACAATTGTCTAAAACTTCGCCGAAGACACCAAACCAATCGGACAAACCGTTTCCGAGTTAAAATTTTTTGAAGATATCATTTGCATTTTTCATAGGATCTTCTCATAAGTAAGGCTAGAATCAAAATGGCGAACCAAGTATGCAAAACGGCGTTTTTCTTCCCCAAAAACTTGTATGCAAGGTTTCATGCAAATCAAAAAATATGAAAATTACTCGTTGCTGAAATGATATGGAACCGCTCATTTATTATTTTTATGGCATTCGACTTAGCCAAGACATTAACCAGTTGACATGCGAAATAAATTTTTAGTAAAGCTAACCTAACCTATTTTGTCAATATTTACATTTGATATACAATTCAAATCCTATCAAACCTAATTTAACCTAATTCAAAATAATTCTCAAAAATTCAAACGAACGAACCTGAACCAAAGAATATTATACAACACCCAACGTTAAAACATTCCAAGTTCAGTACACCATTTGTGCACAATATTTTGTCGTCGTTCCGCTGAATGTTAACGCATTTTGAAGCAATCTGTTGGAAACGATCAAGCTAGACAATTGCTGAGATGTAAAGATGAACAACAGGATGTAAATAAGTCAGGATGTAATAATATAAAAAAGAACTAGTCATCAATTATTGCGAAATGGCAGATCAGAATGCGACCATACTCTCTAGGGGGGGTCTCTAAAGCAAACCTGAAGCCCATGTTTAAGGAACTCCATATGGAAAAAAATCCGTTAAAGTATCTAGTTTTTCTCAAAATCAGCCAACCATTTATCACAACTGGGAATATAAACAGTGATTTTTTTTGTTCTTTTGGAACATACGCCACTGCAACCAGTAATTTGATCTATTGAAGCATATCCCGTATCCTTTCTTTAGTGCATATCGAGTTACTTCATCACTATTGAGAAATGATGAAGTATTCGGTGTTTTTACAATTGTCATTGTTTGTTTTGTTAGCAATGAATCAAGTTTTATTGAAAGTTTCCGCTATTTCAATCCTTTGTGAGTGACAGCACTCTTCAAAGGCACGCCCCTTTTTTCATTCAAAACCGGATTCATTGCAAACAAAACAAATAATAACTCCGATACTGAACATGCATCGGAGCCCTAGTCCTATCGAATTCTAACTATAGAACATGAAATAGAAAATGAGAATTCACAGAAATGGAGACTAACCATGTTTTTTTTATTCCAAGCTCATCCTCGGTGGATGAATACGAGTATTGTTGCTTTTCACAAGACATTAGGACTATTATACGTTCTTTTGACTACAAAAACAAATATTTTCCGTAGTTTGAATCAATTCGCTCCTTAGTTTGTATGTAGAGGTTACATCTAAATGTTTGAGCGGGGATGTTAAGGAATGTACTTGAGAAAAATAAAGGTTGAGAAATAAAGGAGTTGGTATTAATTTTATTGTTCATAATATTGATCTGATGATAGAAAAAAGAAAACGCGTTTTATCATTAAAACTTAAAGATATTTGAAAGACGTTAAAATCGAACAGAACTCACCATCTATTGATCTCCAAAGGAAACTAAAATCGAAAAAAGTTCACCGAGCTACAAAGTTGACCATCTAAAAGACTTTGATTAGACCTGTGTACCTCTACGGCCACGAAACATGGACAATGCTTGTGAAGGACCGACGCGCCCTTGGTGTCTGTGAGCGTAAGGTGGGGCGAACAATCTACGGTAGAGTGCAGATGGAACGTGGAGGAGGTCGAATTGCATCAGTTGCTGGGAGAACCTCCCGTTGTTCACACCGCGAAAATTGGTCGATTATGGTGCGCTGATGATGTTGTTAGAATGTCGGATGACAGCCCAGTTGAAATGATTCTTCGCAGTCTGCAAGCTTAGCGAAGTGCAGCTGTGGACTGATTAGAATGGAGATAACTTCTGTGTGCTGCAAAAGCCACTCCAGCAATAGCTAGATTGTTACGGTAAATACGTTCAACGAATAATCCTACCTCAAAATCATCAACATTCGCTTCTTCAACAATCGATATCGCCCATATAGATTAGGACCACTATCTACAAGCAGTTTGTATATGCTTCAAACTATTAACGATGTACAAAACACGATGCAACAGTGAGCTTCTACGAGACATCAGATTTGCCTATGAAGACACGCTGCAGTTGGAAGTAGCTCTATCAACAAAAGAAGAGCTTGCAAAAACTACCCTGGACTACTGCTGGAGGAACGTCATTGTCCTTGTGGCATTGGCTAAGAATGCTCTGACAGCGAATACAAGCAGTTACTGATAGGAATGACACAGGGAAAAATGGTGCCAAATGAAAGAATGAGATTACGTGCCAACGATACACGAAAGTTCTATGATGAGTTGAACATCTCCCGCAAAAGCTGGCTCGAAACCGTGTCTTATTTTGAGATACTGCGGTGTTGATGATCTACAAACCATCACCAATGTAATCGATAGTCCTCTACGGCCACAAAACATAGACTATGGTTGCGGTCAATCGCGTTCTCGAAGTAATTGAACGGGAGGTACTGTTTAGGTGGAGGATGCGAAGGATCCCCCAATTCCATGAATTGCTCGAAAAACCTCCAATCGTCCACTCCTCAAAGATTGGTTGACAAGCCGTCACTATATTAGGATGAATCACGAATACAAACGAGTCGCGAAACGTTGCTTTCTCCTGTATCGGCGTGGAATACAGAGAAAGCTCAAGTCACGTCCTAAACAATTCTGGAAATTTGTAAACGAACAACGCCACGAAGTTGGCCTGCCGTCGTCTATGTCGCTCCACGGCAACAAGGCTTTGTCAGCTATTTTCCGAGAAATTCTCTAGCGTTTTCACCGAGGAGACATTGAGCGATGACCACATTAGACTTGCGGCCAGCTACGTTCCACTTGCCGGTCAAATCTCGATAGTTTGTTGCCCCCGCTGCTTCACGTTTTTCGACTATCTGCGGCTGTTGGTATTTTTTCTCGCTATTGGAAATTTGCGTACATGTTTCCAGTATACAAAAAGGGTAGCAAACGGGACGCAAGCAATTATCGCGGCATAACTTCGCTTGGCGCTGTTGCGCCGAAACGGATGGCATTTACACCGATTTGTCTGCAGCCTTCGATAAATTGAACCACCGCATAGCTATTGCCAAACTGGACAGACTTGGGATCAACGGATGCCTGTTACAATGGTTTCAATCGTACCTCACTGTCCGTCATCTGGCTGTAGTCATAGGAGATTTGCAGTCTCACATGTTCAAAGCCACGTCTGGTATACCGCAGGATATCACTTGGGACCGTTGATTATTTTGATCTACTTCAACGACGTAAATTTGGCTTTCGAAGGACCACGAATGTCATACGGTTATCTCGTTTTCGCACAAGAAACAGACTATTTCATTCAAGTATGTCTTGTTGGGCACCGAAATTGAGCGCGTCAGTCATGTCAAGCACCTGGGTATAATTCTGGACACCACACTCACCTTCAAGCAGCATATCTCGTACGCTGTCGGCAAAGCCACCTGTGTTCTGGGGTTCATCTTCCGGATTGCTAAAGACTTCACGGACATCTACTGCCTCAAATCGTTGTACTGCTCCTTGTGTCGTTCTATATTAGAGTATTGTTCGGTTGTGTGGACTCCCCATTACAACAACGGTGTCGTTAAAGTAGAGTCTGTTCAACGACGGTTTTGAGATTTACGCTACGTAAACTGCCGTGGATGGATCCTCAACGTTTGCCAAGTTATGAAAGCCGTTGCAATCTGAATAACCTGGAGTCCCTGTTAGCCCGTAGAGATACAGCCAGGGCTTTGTTAATCGCATACATCTTGCAAGACCACATCGACTGTCCTGATCTTCTGAAGCTAATCATCGTAGGTTTAGTCGTTTTTTTAAAGACCTGTCTTATTCGCATCGATAGTGTCATTTTTAGTTAATGTACCGTCCTAGTTTAGCTTTAAGTAACATCATTGGGATTTTTACACAATCTGTTAACGAATAGAAATAAATTGACAAATCTGAATTGAACTACGGTCGACTGGATGAATTGCATGAAAATCGAACTACTGACCGATGAAAATGGTTCTCGAGAACGAACCGGTAATATGATTGTGATGAATTTTGCTCCATACTTCTCTTTCGTGATCTTCATCTTTCGCTAGTATATAGCGACGAGGCGAACCGAAATGATTTCATAAGGGACGAATGGCACTGTCCGAAACACCAGCTGAGAGCTGGTGTCGAAAACAGAAATGATTTCGGTTCATCTTGCGTGCTTTATACTAGCGGCGTTGATAGCATAGCCCTGAATGAAAAGAGGTACGAAAATTCAGTACAAAACAAAATTCTAAGGAGGGGACGAGCCTTAGTTATAAAATCAGACACCCGTAACAGAGCCAAATAATGTTACAGCTTAGGGTTGTGGATAGTTCTGTATTCATCATGGAATGAAACTAAATAAAATAAAAAGAAGAAGTTAATTTGAACGATTCGTTACCCGTTTTTGAGGACCCGGATAGGGACAACATACTTTCAACCTGTTCATCCGGAGATTTATATGGGAGTAAAATAAGGTAATTTTTAAGTAAAAAACCTCACTTATACTAAAAGCACTTAGTTGTCATTCCAATGCAAAATTTTTGAAGGTTTTTTCTTATCAGATGGTGTATGAATTAGGCCATTGTGTTCAGTTGAACGAGAGAAATGACACCCGGTGTAGCAAAGAGAAACGTAGTCCTACGTTAAAAAAAATATCTGAGGCTGGTAATGAGCAACAATGGACAGTGTGAGTTAAGACTACTTCTTGGACTTAGGTGGCTCTTTACACTTTCAGCTGGTTGACGATTGTAGGGGAACTTCTTTAATAGCACATGCAAATGAGTTGAGGTTACTGAAATATGACTCGGTATATCATGTTGCAGAAACTTGTTTTTTCCGGTACTGTTGGGATACCGTTCGATATAAAAAAAACCCGAATTAATCCACCGATGGTGAGACTGGACCCTTCTTACACTTCACCAGAATAACGAACTCAAATGTGGCCAATAATGTACTGGATAGATATTTTCATTCGAAATTCCAGGAAGATCCAGGAACATTCGATATGTCATACATTCAGTTTTTAAAATGAACTATTTTTCAATCCTGAACGAATTGTTCATCGAAGTGATTCAAATATTGCCATTAAAAGTCTTTAACGACCTGTTTATGTTAGTTATATAAAAGGGGAAATTACATAAATATTAGAAATTTCATATAGTGATTCAAGATATATAGATGCTAAATAAGTACATGTTCGTTGAAAATAGTAAATGGAGACTTTGTGTAATTTTCGAATATACTCGTTGCAGTTCAAAACCAGACCACTCGAGCCAATCGATGCTGCTCTAATTCTATAGAGTCGCATAGTGTGGCTAGTCCGCTGTATGTGCTATACAACGCACCAGATGCGACACAATAGAATGCAAGCGGTATCGATTGGTGTGATTGGTCTTGTTCGGTTTGTCACTACAACGAGTATATTTTCATCTCACAATTATGTGCTCTCTATGAGATATTTTGGCTGTACGTGATTTGGAGTACATGAAACTCATTTATGTGTTTTTGACTAACATTAGCCTTAGATTGTAGTTAGTTTAACCTGTATGTTTAGTTTAAGTTTTTTTTTTTTTAATAAATATGTATGTGTGTGTTTTTTTTTCTTTTTCAAAAAATGTTTAAGTCAAAAGAAAACCGTAAATTGTATAGTTATAAGTGTTTAGATAATTTAGAATGTAAATTTAATGTGTTATGTAAACCATACTTTAAATTCCCACCCTCTTCCCATCCGTAATTTGTAATTCCTATTAACCTCGAGACGGCCGCGAGTAATCGGCTCTTTCCTCCTAACTTTAGTTTTAAGATAAATGATGTATAAAAATATGAAAATTTGGCTCTGTAAAGTTAATTCGATTGAGCCTGTACAAATAAATGATTATTAAAAAAAAAAAAAAATTATGTGCTCTCAGGTATTGTTTTGGTCATATCTCCATGAAGAATTATTCAATCATAATGAAATTTTGACCAGTTATGTGTAGGTTTTATAGCTTTAATTTGGCATCAACAAAACTAAAATCGGTACACAAATAGCTGAGTATGTAATCGGAGACTAAACTGTTTGATTACTATTATAATAGGCCGTCAAGTACTGTTTCGTTCATATCTTCGTAAAAAAATGTCCGAATGAAAAAAAAAATCAATAGCGTTCTATAGGAATGTTGTAGCTTTCATTTGCCGTCAACCGAATTTGCCGTCAACAGAATGTGTCAACCGATGTGACATTATTTGTAACGCACAAACACACAAACACACACACACACACACACACATACACACACACACGCGCGCGCTCATACACAAAGACATGTGTTCAGTTCGTCGAGCTGAGTCGAATGGTATATGAAACTCGGCCCTGTGGGCCTCGGATAAAAAGTCGAGTTTTCAAGCGTTCTTCATTCCCTTCAATTGGTGTAAGAAGGTTAAAAAGGTGAGACGTGCTTGATTGCGGATTAATGAAGCTTATAACTACAACAGAGACGAGAACTAAAGTAAAGATTGTATTCAAGCAAAATGCAACAGACAAAAATGATCACCAAAAATTAATTTTGAGTCACATGTTTTTGAAACTCTCAGGGAATAAATGAGCTATGTTTTAACAAAGTTGGTTTATTCAACCTCCTCTCATAGGCTAAATGCACCTTGGACTTGACGCTACCCATCCAATCCTGTGCAAAACTTGCACGATCATTCTTTCACACGTTCATCCACATTCATCCTTGTGATTTTTGAAGACTTACCCTACCCATCATAATCGGCCAAAATTTTTCTATTGGGCGAGTTTGGCGAATTTGTGGTGATTCCTTCGGCACAAAAAACATCGTTTACTTCGTACCACTTCTTCACGCGTTTTTGTAATAGCACGATTCCAAAGCCGACCAAAACAGAGTGTTACCTTCGTGGGACCGGAGGAAGGGCAGCAAGCGCTTCTAAAGGCATTCTTCGTTGAAAGTACCGCCCGTTGTACAGCTCGCCTGTCACATCAAGTACTTATTGTCAAATCTTCCTGAACTTCTCCGGAACATCTAGGCAGGACTTGCCGACGAACAACTCCTGACCGGGGATCTGCTTGGCGTCCGCTTCAATGTACGCCTCGTCGTCCCTTACGATGTATTTTGGATGCCCAATCACTCGCAGTAAAGCTTACTGGAGCGGGATTTGGCCACCGTACTATCCTTATCTTGAGGACATTAAGTCCGGTCCGCTTCATTGTCTGCTGGACGAACCTTTTTGGCCACGTCCGGAATCGAATGGTTCAGATTGCGTTTGAAATAATTTCTCACCTCCCTTGCGTTCACGGGATCGGTCGTCTTTACTTTTTTTTGCTGCCAGCTCCCCACTAGGTCATCTGAATCTCCTTGAAAGATTTTACCAACTGTTTCGCGATCCACCTGTGGGACTAATCTGGATTTTTCACGACCGCGCATATAATTTTTTGACGAAGCACTTTTTGCTTGGAAGCCGTCTCGATAACCACTTGACAGATTGTGACATGCACACAGACTTTGCACAAGCAAACATTACACTATGAACAATTTCATGATTTTTTAAACATGAAATAAAAAGCTATACAAAAAAACTACAAGGTGAGATATGTCAGTGACATATCTGCAAAGTCGACGTAGGACTGCTGGTTGATGTGGAGGAATTGTAATAGAATTAATAAATATCTACTATATTTTGTTCAGTCTAAAGACTCATCAAACCATCTGTTATTAAATTTTGTTTTCCACGAAAATGAATATAGTCAACTCTTTATAACTCTTGAAGTGGCCCTATAAAGGGCCGTTTGGTATTCAGTTATTCGCTGTTCCTGGAGTGATCCGGTAATTGTCGAGTACCAGATGATGATTTGGTAGACAGTCGAATGGGTGGTCGTTGTTGTTGGTTCTGTTCCATGGAAGAAAAGCATATAATATTAGTCTTTAGGTGTTTTAGGAGCGTTAATATTGTGTATGAAAATCTTGAATTCAACTCTTTAGAACTCCTTAAGTGACCCTGAAAAGGGCCGTTTGGTATTTTGTCGTTTGTTGTTTATGGTCCGAGTAGTACAAACAATGGTCCAGTGCTAGGTGATGGTTGGTTGTCGAATGGGTAGATGTTGTCATTCCAGTTCATGTTCCACAATATCGGCTACCTGTTGATTTAATGGTTCGGGTGCTTCGAATGCGAGTACAGACAACATAGGTATATGATACAAAAAATATGAACAATAACGTCTGCACTCAACGCCGATATTTTTAACAAACGTTAAATCTATACAAGTACCACCAAGTAAATTTTAAATGTTTTTGCATAAAATCTAGAAAATCTATTATGTAGAAGGAGATGTTCGCTCATCACCATGAGGCACCAAGAGTGAACATTAATGTTTTTGACTAGAATGACAGATGTGAAGAGAATGTGTTGAAAGTTCCGTCAGAGTACGGCAGTATGGATAGGAAATCCATAGCGATCAAATTGGCTTCTCGGTCTTCTCAAGTAGCAGGATGGCCTGAATGATTGGCAGGTAATCACCCTGTGAAATTGTCAGAACAGAGAAAATCGGGATTTACATATAGATAAGCAGCAGCAGCTTCGGCCACTTTATCCGCTCTTGAAGTAATGCGAAGTAACATTACAACCATGCGTTGTAATGCAAATGTCGATTATCTTATGATAAAATAATATTTTAACGAACTCCTTGATTGGTAACATTGTTTTGTTCGCCCTGAAAAGGACGGGTTTTTATTTAATTGTCGCGGGGCAACATGGTACACATTCGAAATGTGCTTCTCGGTCTTCTCAAGTAGCAAGATGGCCTGAATTTTCTCCGGGCTCTTGAAGTAACACCATGTTGAAGTAACGCCATGTAGTGAAAATGTCGATTTGCATATTGTTTTGGTCCCCCAGAAAAGAACGGGTTGTATTAATTGTTGGGGGAACATGGTACGCGATCAAATTTGCTTCTCGGTCTTCTCAAGTAGCAGGATGGCCTGAATAATTGGTAGGAAACCACCCTAAGAAATTGTCAGAACAGAGAAAATCAGGATTTACATATAGATAGACGCGGCTCGGCCATTTTATCCGGGCTCTTCAAGTTACGCCATGTTGAGACGGTGCGTTGTAATGCTATTTTCATTACTCGATTAGCTCATAAGATATTAATAAAACAAACTCTTTAATATGGCAAATTGTTTTGTTCGCCCTGAAAAGGGCGGGTTTCATCAATTGTCGGGGAATTGCGATCGAAATTTGTATGTATGGCCTGAATATATGACAGGAATCCACTGTATGTACTGCCATCGTCAGCTGCTTTTTAACCCAGCAAGAAAAATGTTAGAGTTAGACGTAGTTAGAACTATGTTAGACGTTACCAACAAAAAGCTTTTAGTAATAGTTGCATGCTTTCAGGAGGTATTTGTTACGCTACGCTGTCATTCTCTTTTCAGCGAGCTTAACCTTACTAAGTCGAGATTCCCACTGATAACGCAAAAATATGACATCACATATCATTTCAAAACCTCGAGACGAAGTCTTGCGGCGTGAGGAAAATGTCGACAAGATGTTTTGGAATATATACAGATGTTTCACCTTCGTCACTTCAGTGTATGCCCGGCCCAAAGTTTCATGATCTGACTTGGTGGATTTCAAAGTTGCCAGAGCATCTGTTTATGTGTTGTTTAATTGAATTTAAATAATAATTAATTTACGATGGTAATAATACTAATTTTGTCATATTAACACTTCTAAGGGATATTTTCTAGCTCTCAGGTCTGATACATTCGGTTGCTTCGATATTAAATAATTTCAGAACTAGATTTTTATAGAAATTTTCACCAAGACGAATGTTTTAAGATATGCTCTATGAATAGCCATTTGCTTGAATTGATTAATTGCCCCTAAGCTACAGAGCAGGAAATACAGGTTTCTTAAAAAAAAACTAACCCAGCGCAATACTTCCAACGAAAACCATTATTGTATGAATCCTTTTATTTTTCTACACACAAATTCAAAATTTCAACATAGCTTCTTGATTGCTTGAGACGCAAATTCTCTGGTAATGTTTTGAAAATCACTCTGACAAGATAACTGAGCAATAACAATGTATCTGTACATTTACGCACCAAACCTTAGTGACCTATATTTTTTTTGCCTAATAAACAGCATCCCTGATAAAATACATTTCGACATCATTCGATGATATCGTTGCTACATAAGCCTTAGTTCAGAAACCTAAAGCAGTAGTTAAATCATTTTTGTATAAATTTGATTTATTATTCATACTTATCGCCTCCAAGAGCTCGCTTCCAAGAATCTCGAAAATATTATCTAGACCAGAATTTGAACTCTGTCTAGTTCAGTATTTAAATGTACACGTGTGACTGTAAATTTAAATGGGTTTCAAATGGTGAGTTTACAACCTGGAGGGAAGGTGCGACCGGCCTCCTGTTAACAGAAGTTCCTATCTACGATTCATATGATCATAAACGACTGCCACCTGACCAATCTGCTGGTGGCGCTGGTTGACGTATTCTGATTTCAGCTTTACATTTGCATTTACTTCTGAACCTCAACTATTTCCATAGAAGACTGGCATGCGCTTATAAGCAGTTTATGATTATATTTTATTTATTTCATTAAGGCCTTCCATTTTTTTTTCCAAAATCATCAAACCGGGCTATACGGTAACTCAAATTGCCATCTTTGCAATATAACTAGAACGGTCTTCAAGAATAATCTGTTGCTTTTAGAGAAAAAGCATGTTCTTTACTGAAGTTTTATCTATGGTAGTTGGAATGATTCACTATGTTTCTCAGCTTTTTCAAAACTATCAATATATTAATTTATTCAGAATTCCTCTTTTCAGTAAAAAAAAACTGTGAATATAAGGTATATTTTGTACATTCATATATCACATTCTCGTATAAGATCGTATAAGATCAGATAATTGGTATACGAAAGGAACCATTAGGGCATCCGATTGAAGCGAATTGAATAGGAAGAGTGGGAATGCCAACTTCCCGTCATTAATAATTTGTGAATAAAGGGGTCTTCTCCTTACTGATTAGAGCATCCTCTTGTTCGGTATCTCTCATTTTCTACAAATTGTACAACCTTGTTGTTGGATTAAGATGTTACGGTTTCAGTAGTTCTTCAATTCTGAGCCGCAGCTACCAAGTAACACTAGGGTGGAGGTGGCTGCGTTCGATTTTTGTTCTACTCTAGGAACTTTTACAATTTTACTCAAGGAAAATTTCTCGACTCCCTGGGTGAAGGATATAATTATACGTGCCACACAACCATTCTAATGCATAAATAGTACGTGGCATTAAAAGACCTCAATTAATAATTTTAGAAGAGCATTTGGAACACTAAGTTGAGAGCAAGCAATAAGCTGAAATTTGACCATTGATGACATTTGGCCTAATGCAAACCTTATTAAGTATTGCGAATTGCGTTTTTCGACTTGTTGGATCATTTTGTTGGAAGGAGATTCTCGTGTTTTCGCAGGTTTCGTGTAAAAGTTTCTGCTTACGGGTCCACTTCTCCATTTTTGGCCCTTCACAAAGCGTTACTGTGAACTCAGACCAATATTTCAAAGTGATTTGTGGAGGTGCATGCAAGACAAGGTATTTGAAAAATGGTGGCTCAACAAGATGATTTTTGATGAATTTCTATTGACTTAGTAACTGAGTTAAGTTTCAGTGACTTTTGCTGCTGATTTAGTGATGGGTCATTAGTTTCATTATTCATTACAAACTAAAACCACAGAGAACAGACATTGATGTCCGTCGTATACCTTTTCTAACAGTAACAAGTAAAAGCAAGTGCAGAGAAAAACAAACAAAACTTACCAGGTAATGTGCTATGATTTTTATTGATAAACATTGAATTGACAATTATCGCACAACTGCAGCGCCGCCTACCAGGAGCATAATGACATATATTTGAAATGTCGGTTAAAAGTTTAACATAAGCAGCAGACCGATGATGAACGTCTGTTCTCTGTGTTCAAACGTACAATGTCCAACGTCAATTTGTTTTTCAGCATTTCAGCATAACATTGACTTTTAAATTAAATTCCTAAACATTAACTATAATATTCATAAAATACTGGCATGCACTTATAAGCAGTAAAGGATTATATTTAAATATTTTGTTTAGTGGTATTATGTTAAGATAAGTCATTTTTTCAGAAATCATCAACTCGAGCTCTTCGATCACTCCAATTGCTATGTTTGAGAAGTAACTAGAACAGTATGAAGAAAATTTTACAACATTTCTAATAAAATAATATCCTTCATTGAAATTGAATCTTTGATATCTGGAACGATCTAATCTGTTTCCAGCTTTTCCAGGACTAGTAGGATATTAATACATACAATTTTTTTTCTGTAACAATCCAGTGGATTTATTGTCAGATATTAATTGTTCATACGCATATTGTTTTCATGTATTGACTTACTGTAGTTGATTTTTACATGGTCAAGAAATAAAAATTGTGTCTTAGAATTCCATTTACATGGTTAAAGTTTGAAATTGGTGCAAAAAACATTATGGTTTTTATGATATACACCGTGTTCAATTTATTCTTATACAAAATAAAACTTTATTTATTTCAAATCGGTAATCCAGATTTTATTGATAACTTTACCCATTATATTGCAATATAATACTGATCAATTACTGCATATCCCAATGAACATCGGTGTTGAATAAGAGCTTGTTCAAGCAAATTTGGAGAAGCTATTCAGCTGTTTCTTCTAGAATAGCTGAATAGCTTCTCCAAATTTGTTTGAACAAGCTCTAATTCAACACCGATGTTTGTTGGGATGTTTTGGAATAGCACCGCCTTGACCTTCTTGACCAGCTCCAGACGTTTTTCGAAACCGTCACGTACGACTTTCATCGTCATTTCGTCCCAAATTCGTTTGATTACGGTTTTGAATTGGTTCATATTAGACGCCCTGTGGTCATTTACCTTCGTCAGCATGTATTGTGAAATAATCCAATTGATTCAGATCTGGTGAACTCCCAGGCTATTAATTCTTGTCCAAAAAGTCGGTCAAATTTTCCACCAGCCCTGAACGAGATTTGCAATATGCGATAGCGCTTCGTCCTGATGAAACACATAGTGATCATCTCCAAACACCTCTTGTACGGTATGGCTTGCCTCGCTTGCAAATTCCTCCCCAAACCATCACTGACGCAGCACTTTGGAACCGTGGAATATTCCTATCACTCTCTGGAACAGTTTTAGAACAGAGAGCCCACATAGAGTTTACCATTGCTTTTTTATCAGTGTAGGCATAAATATAAATGCGAGCTATTATACTTTTTCCAGTTTTTTTTTTCAGAGTAAAATTTAGTTTACTGCAACATTTATATATATGTATTGTTTTAATGTTTAATATACCTGCAATGAAAACTTTCACGAAAAAACACGCTTGAGTGACAACATAATAGCATGCAGCGAGACTGGATGACGGAAAATGAAATAACCCAAAAAAATAGTTTGTGCCAAACTAAATTTTTAGTTACTTTTTCTCGAAACAAAATTTCAAATTGATTTTACCATCGCTTTGGTTGAATCAATTTAAAAAAAATATTTGGTTCCCTGGTTCAATGCAACCTGTGTTTTGGTAATAATAAACCCCTTTCATGGTGGAAAAAACAACAATATGTAGTTTAGAACAACCATAATCCACCAAACCGCCAATATGTTTCAAAACAAAATCGTTGGCTTAAAACAAAACGGATTTTTAAACCAATAAGTTTTTTTTAGTTTGGATGTCAACAAACAAGTTTGTTGTTTCATTCGGGATTGTTTTTTCTGCGGGGTGGGTTAACGGTTTAATCAATTCAAATATATGGACAATTTAAAATTATAGGAAAACCGGGATATTATTAAGTGGTGTTTACGGTGTCTGATTGTATTGACATGCAATTAATTAAGAAGTTACAATTTGATGAAGTTAAACATAATTCAAACTCATTCAGTTGAAATGATGATGACAAGTTGAATAATATCACCCACTTTCAACAACACACAAGATGACTCGGTAAATGTAGTATAGTTCGTTTTTTAATCAACCTGCCCAGACTAAAGACGAATCAAATAGAAATAAAAAATTGAATAGATATAGAAATAGATATAAAAAATTTAAATACCTATGCTATCAGATTTCTTTTGACACAATATAAAGATAATTGAAAATGATTATGGCAACGCTGGCAGCTAAAGCTCGAAAGAATTACGTCGCAGATGTCGTTCTTCTTTTACGCTTTGAACCTGCAAACGTAAGAAGCTGGTTAATGGATGCTGATTGAAGCGATGGATACTGCTTAAAAAGAAGGTGAGTAATCAAAGTTTTATGGTCATTTATTTTCACTCTGGTAGTATTCCATAACTGCCAAGTTTTGTGTAGAAGAGTGTCAATAAACGACCATAAAACTTTGATTGCAAAACCAAGTCTGATGGGGTCGCATCACCCGTATTGAATTACGCCTAATTTTAGTCTATCGTTAGACTAAATCAAGAGCTTTTTAACTCATTACCGTCTAACATTCTGTGTCAGATCTGTCTAACAGACCTCTAACATTGGACGAAAGTTAGACAATATGTTCGACGAACAGTCTAACGTGTTCGACTAACGTTAGACTTATGTTAGACTAACCTTTCTTACTGGGAAGTCACGACCACTTGGTTTAGGGGGATGGATGTGGGTCGAGACGTCATTCGTGTCATGTCTCGCCTCATGTCCAATCATTATTCTTTGAACGTTCATTTATACCGGTTTGGGCTGAGGGACAGCAATCTCTGTGAGTGTGGACAAGGCTATCAGGACGCAGATCACGTCATTTGGTCTTGTGCTGAACATCGTGGAGTCAGATCGGGGCTCTATGATTCCCTTTGGGATCGAGGTAGACAACCCAATGTGCCAATTCGAGATATTTTGTCTGTACGTGTTTGGGAGTACATGAAACTCATTTATGTGTTTTTGACTAACATTAGCTTTAGATTGTAACTAGAAATTAGAAGAAGAATTAGTATCTTCCATTTAATTCCAACTACCTTTGCTTATCTTCGACAGATACGCGTATTTCGTCTACAATGTGCAGACTTCTTCAGTGTCTCGTACTAATAACTCGACTGAATATAATAACTTGAAATCTTCAGAAAACCAACAAACCCAAAGAGTCATCCCATACACTTCAAACCACTCTTTTCAGCACAAAATGGCCACTTTCCACCACATGATCCACCGGATGTTGATCCTTCCTCTCAATAAAACTGGAAAAGCCAAAGAATTAGCATATATCTTCGAAACTGCCAGACTCAATGGGTACGAAAAGAGGACAATTCAAGCGATCATCAACAAAAAGGAAAAACATCTTCATAGAAAATCACTAACAACCCTCTCAGACTCACCTGAACCCCTAAAACGTGTATCCGTCCCCTTCGATAAAGACATTACACAAAAGCTTAAACCACGACGTAGGGAATTTGGCTTAGACTTAGTTTTTTCTAGTAGGCACAACCAATTAGCATCGATGTTAGGCTCCACCAAAGACTCAGTAGACACATTAGGCAGAGCAGGGGTATACAGAATCAAGTGTAAACACTGCAGCAAAATATATGTAGGTCAAACAAAGAGAACCTTGGCAACAAGGTTCAAGGAGCATCTAGCGGAGGTAACTAAGGCTGTCAAACAGAACGAGAAAGGAATTTCACATAACTTCAAATCAACAGTCGCAGAACACATCTTCACGGAAAATCACGACATAACGACGAATGACATCACAATATTACGGACTACATCTACACCCTGGAAATTAGACGTCGCAGAAAGCTTAGAAATAAACAAACAACAGAACACAAATCTACTAAACAAAGACCAAGGCAATGGTTACACATGCCTCTTCAACTTACTACCCAAACGACATCAAACCCGACGAAGCGGAGCACCCGCTGCTACACAATAAGTATGTTAGGTATAAATGAGAAAGAAGCGAATTAGATATTAAGTACACTTGTTTTTGACTCAGGATAGGTATAGACAAACTAATAATAAGATAGGTATAAACAACATAATGATAGGTAAACGTTTTGTATTTAGAAAATAGTATATATACGGCAGGTGGCGAAGGTTTTCTTTCACTAAGAAATCAAATACTCAACCAGCAATGCATAGCATTGAAAATGTAAAACAAAACAATGAATACGGAAAAACATCACCAATTAGACGAAGAAAACCAAAGATGAAAGCAAAAGCGAATCAATTAAAATGTATAAAAAACAGTGATTGTTGAAAGGAAACGAAAATAAAATAAGATTAACGTTAAAAAAAAAAAAAAAAGGTTTTCTTTCACAGTTCAGTTTTACCAAGCGACACGATCGGTCGTGTTTTTCGCTCCCTCGCAGTAACAGTTTTTTTCTCCCGTTTTTCCCCTCGCCCGCTTTCTCACGATTGCGTGTTCGGTTCGCGAATTATCACCTGCGCTTGCTCATCTTTTGGTGGTGGCAAGACAAAAGCAAGCGCTGCAAAGTTCACCAAGTTTGTTCGCTCGACCTGTTGCCGTGGCAATGGGTCGAAAAAATCAACACGTGGTGACATCCACGCCAGTGGCATCAGCTCCTGACTCCATACCAAAACCGAGCAGCTCCAAGCGGCTGCGCCAAGACGACGCCGATCCAGCGGACCCAAACGCTCGACTATTAGCGAGCAACAAATTTTCCATGCTCCCGGTACAGGAGGTGCCAAAGAAGGTAAAAGTCCCCCCGCTCTTCACCACATCAAAGGACGTCGCTGCTCTCAGGGCTGAGCTTGCAGCAATGAAAATTCAACCGCTTTTCAAGCTGTGCAGTACCGGCACAAAGATCATGTGCTCGACGGAGGCTGACTACCGTGCTGTTGGTGCTCACCTGGTCATCAAGAAACATGAGTTTTACACTCACGACGCACCAGGAAACAGCTGAAGGTGATTCTGCGTGGCCTTCCGGAATGCACCCGGAGGCAATCATTGCTGAGCTGCAAGCGGCTGCTCTGAAACCGGAGAAAGTGTTCCCGATCAGACGTCAACAACAGGGAAATCATCGAGACCAACTCTATCTGGTCCATCTAGAGAAGGGTTCCGTCACGATGGCGGACCTGTTGAAAATACGGGCACTTTTCAACGTGATTATCGAGTGGGACCGGTATCGCCCGAGAAAGCACGACGTGACGCAGTGTGGCAACTGCCTTGTGTTTGGCCACGGAACTCGAAATTGCCACATGAAACCACGTTGCGGCAAGTGTGCAGGAGCACACACTACCATGGACTGTGCCCCAATGGATGAAGGAACACCACCAAAGTGCGCCAACTGCGGCGCTAATCACGAAGGTAACAACCGAGCTTGTCCCAGGCGTGCAGAGTTTCTGGCGATCCGCAAACAGGCGTCCACTAAGTCCCGGCCTGGGCAACGCCGTCCGCCGCCTCGACTGGATGAAGAAAATTTCCCGACGCTCCGGTACCAGGTGCCAAACCTACCGCCGATCCCATTAAATCACCGCCAAGCAAACCGCCCGTCAGCTTCCGTTCATCATCGTTTCGCCGCAGCCGCCGCCGCCCCCAACCCGACTCCTCCTCCAGGATGGGGCAATCCGAATCGCAATACCTCCACGCAATCACCCGTCGATGGTCAGCTCTACGACTCGGAGCAAATGGTCGAGTTCGTGCAAGAGCTCTATCGCCAACTACGTTCCTGCCGCTCCAAGGAGGAACAGCTCAAAGCCGCCACATCCGTGACGTTCATCTTTAAGTATGGACCGTAAACGCACCATCAACATTCTTAATTGGAATGCTTGTTCCATCCGGAACAAAACCGTGGAGCTCGGTGACTTCCTTAACAGGAAGGCCATCGACATTGCCATCGTCACCGAGACGCATCTCAAACCGGAAATCAGCATCTTTATCCCTGGATACCGGATTGTGCGACTTGATCGTAGCGGCTCTAGTGGAGGAGGAGTTGCGATCGCCCTGCGTAACAACATCAACTGTCATCTGCTTCCGAGCTTTCAGCTGCAGTCTATCGAAGCCATCGGAGTCGAAGTCGAAACTGCTGTCGGCCCTATCACTATCATCGCGGCCTATTGTCCCAAGCAAGCAAGTACAACCAACGGAACAACAACGGCCCTGCGAAACGACATCCGTAAGCTTACTCGGAGGCAGGGGCAGTTCATCATCGCCGGCGACCTAAATGCGAAACACGAAGCCTGGGAGAACACCCGGCGGAATCGGAACGGAATTATTCTACAGGAAGACCTGCAAGAGGGACATTACACCGTCCTGGGCCCGGATACTCCCACCCGGTTGAGCCGATCCGGGGTCCATTCGACAATCGACATCTTCCTCACCAACATGGGGAACAACATCGCCCAGCCGATCGTACACCAGGAGCTCAGCTCGGACCACTATCCGGTGGTGGCCGAAGTTGGCTCCTCGGTCAACCGGCATCGTATCACCAGACGGAACTACCATCGCGCCAGTTGGGAAAGGTTCCGACAACATGTTGACGACAACATCGATTTCGACATGCGCCTTGATTCGGTTGATGACATCGAACGACAGCTGCAGAGCATCGAGCAAGCGATCTCCCAGGCCCGGGAGCAACATGTACCGGTGATAGATCAGGTGAGTGACTCTGTACCCATTGATAGACCCACTAAAGATTTAATACAATTGCGAAACGCCATTCGAAGGCAATATCAGCGAACTGGTTTGCCAACGCTCAAACGTCACTGTAATCGAGTGACCAAAATTATTAAGGCCAGAATGGTGGACCTTAAAAATAACAATTTTGCCGACAAGATCCGCTCTCTCCCAGATTGTGCTAAGCCGTTCTGGAAGATGACAAAAATTTTGAAAACTAAGCCAAGGCCCATTCCACCGTTGATCCCACTAGACGTCAATGACTCAAGGGATCTGTTGATAACACCTGCAGAGAAGGCTGATGAGATGAGTCAACACTTCGTCAGCTCTCACAATCTCGGTCAAAACATCGTCAGTCCACACGAAGCTGCCGTTAGCGCGCTTATAACTAACATCGACCAAAGTCCTAACGACTTCTCCGAAGATTTGGAAATCTCAGCTGACGAATTGTTGACTTATATCAAGACCTCTAAGAACATGAAGGCCCCAGGTTTCGACAACATCATGAACTTGGAGCTCAAGCAATTGAGCCCCCAGTTCTACAACCATCTGGCGGTGGTGTTTAACCAATGCCTCCGTCTTGGCTACTTCCCCTCGTGCTGGAAGTCAGCCAAAGTTATCCCCATTCGAAAACCTGGGAAAGATCCTTCATGTTCCAGAAGCTACAGACCAATCAGCCTTCTCTCAGGTCTATCTAAACTGTTTGAGAAAGCGATCCACCGTCGGCTCCTAACATCTGCTGACGAGCTCAATATCCTGTTGGATGAGCAGTTCGGTTTCCGTCATGGTCGCTCAACAGTCCATCAACTTAATCGAGTCATGAACATCCTCAGGCGGAACAATTCTGTTTCGAAAACATCCGCTATGGCCCTTCTCGATATCGAGAAGGCCTTCGATAATGTGTGGCATGATGGCTTGGTGTACAAGCTCAAGCGATACAATCTTCCAATCTTCCTGGTGAAGATTATTAAAAATTATCTCTCTGACAGGACATTCCGTGTTTCGTTGCATGGTGCAGTTTCCGGTAGTCAGGAGATCTCCGCCGGTGTTCCGCAGGGAAGTATATTAGGTCCACTTCTGTTCAATCTATTCACCTCGGATATACCCCCGCTCCCTGAAAATGGATCTCTGTCGTTGTTCGCCGATGATACCGCAGTCGTCCACAATGGTAGGGTAATAAGAGCGCTTGCCGCGAAACTGCAGCGAAGCCTGAATGTTCTGTCAGAATACTTCACTGAATGGAAGATTTGTATCAACGCAGCGAAGACCCAGGTCATCCTGTTTCCCCATTCTAATTCTCCCAGACTTGTCCCGCCTGAGAATTGTAAAATAAGCCTGAACAACACAACGGTGGAATGGACCAAATCAGCTGTCTATCTTGGTGTCACTCTAGACAGCAAGCTTATTTTCAGGGATCAGGTTGACAAAACTGTCACAAAATGTGATACTCTGTTGAAACTACTGTACCCATTGATCAACAGAAGGTCTACATTATCCCTTAAAAATAAGCTTGCAGTCTACAAGCAAATCATACTTCCGGTCATCGAGTATGCAATGCCAATCTGGGAGAGTTGTGCAAAAACACATCTCCTGAAACTTCAGAGAGTACAAAACAAGTTCCTCAGGATGATAATGAACACCCCTCCGAGGACAAGAACATCTGAGGTCCACCGTCTGGCCGAGATAAAAATGCTTGACGATCGCTTTAGTGAGTCTATCAATCGGTACAGGGCACGCTGCCTGACATCGGATCACCAGATCATCCGGAATCTGGTTCCCCACCCCTAGGATTTTCAAATTGTAGTTTTAGTTGTAGATTAGGTAGGTTATCAAATTTTAAAATTAACAATGCCCCAAGGGCTGAACTGAAAAAAAATGTATTAAACACTAAACACACTTAACACCCAAAACATAAAACAAAGCTGAAGAGCCCAATGGGCTAAAACACTTAAAATGTTAAACTTAGTATATAAGACAAACCATGAAAATAAAGATCAATTTTACTACTTACTACTACTAGGTTTTCTTTCAGTCGAGTTATTAGTACGAGACACTGAAGAAGTCTGCACATTGTAGACGAAATACGCGTATCTGTCGAAGATAAGCAAAGGTAGTTGGAATTAAATGGAAGATACTAATTCTTCTTCTAATTTCTAGTTACAGGTATTCCACTAAACAGCTTAAACCCTCTAGGATTTTAGATTGTAGTTAGTTTAACCTGTATGTTTAGTTTAAGTTTTTTTTTTCTGTGTATGTGTTTTATTTTTCTTTTTCAAAAAATGTTCAAGTCAAAAGAAAACCATAATTTAGAATTTAAATTTAATGTGTTATGTGAACTTTAAATTTCCACCCTCTTTCCCATCCGTAATTTGTAATTCCTATAACCTCGAGACGGCCGCGAGTAATCGGTTTTATCCCCCTAACTTTAGTTTTAAGATAAATGATGTTTAAAAAACATGAAAATTTGGCTCTGATAAGTTGATTCGATTGAGCCTGTACAAATAAATGATTAATTAAAAAAAGTCACGACAGGCTGGGCACTGCTGGCTACCGACCGCCAGCTGCTGCTTCTACGACCAGGTGGGCATTACTTCTACCAATGCTGGGCATTCCTGGGTACCGAGCGATGCTGCTGGGTGCTGCCCAGCACCGGGAGATCCGCGCAGCTCCATTGCTGCCGAACGAATGAGGCATTTGTTCGGAAATGTGTCTTTTATCATGGCATCGGGTACCATTGCATGAACAAAAGGGGGTATCAACTAAAGCAATGTGAATCAAATTCATTAAAAGGGGAGGGGAATCAGATGTTTCGCCAAACACTAGCGTGAAACAGAATCTACCTCTCGAGAACAAAGAATAAGAAGAAGAAGACGATGTGAGACGTCTCTTGCTTAGATTTGAAAACTGTGCTAGGAAATTTGGTTAATTTACTCTGCGAATCGAAATTATAAGACATCACCTTACATTTACGTTATTTTTAATAAGTTAATGTTAAAAATCAATTAACTTGATTACTAAAACTGATACGTAGAATTATTTCCAATCGATTGGTGTAAACGATATGAAAATCGTTTATGCAATGACTTAGTTATTATCGCTCAAAATATCCACAACGACCCGTAACGCGGTCGATTTCAGAAATTTTAGAACGGCGCCCCAGTATAGAAATGAAAGACGTAGTCCTACGTCAAAAGTGTTGCATTTTTTTCGAGTACAATCTTTCCCAGCGCATACGTCGACTGCATAAAACTTGCATTATATTACATACTTTAACTAGTTAATGCGATCTTCAATGAACGCGTGCCTTTTTAAAACTATTGAAAGCAAAGGAAAGGAGTCCTCCGATCAAAGAAAGTACGTCATTTTTCGAACGAGACCCTTACATGTACTTTTGGAAATCTTGAGAAACGAAAGATGATTTGAACAGGCCTTTCATACTTGTTTCTCATATGAATTACCAGTTCAGAAACCAGATTTTTTATCCCAAAACTAATCGGTTGGAGAACATTTCTGAAGTCGGTCCAAATCGATTTTGGACGCGCCTTTAACGGGGACGCTAATGTGATAAATCAGTGAGTTCCAAGCCACATGACATGACCATGAATCGTGCTGTGATGCAACTGCTGTCCCTACTTCTTCTCGGGTTTCTACGCTGTTGCGAGCGTTTTGCGGTTCCTAACTAAGATGATGATCATGATGATGACATACTACCATCTGTTGTAGCAAGGTAACTTTCCATAGCAGTAGAATAATCTGAAAAACGATTTGATCAGCATTATGTTGTTTGTGATCAGCAAGCTCCTGTATTAAGGGCCAATGCGTTTGGGTCCGTAACCAGATACACTTACGCGAAACCCGCGAATATAGGGAATCTCCTTCCACAAGCGTGTTCACACCCACAGCGTTAGAATCGTGCCCTCGATTGACAGAATAAACCCAATAGATGGGGTCGAAGAGCCCGCCCTCGTTTCGCGAAATGTAAACAATAGGGAGGAGGCAGTCCCATGCTCCCTATCCTAATCGTTTCACTTGGATGCCCTGATGGTCCCTTCCTTTCCCCGTTATATATTAGGTCGTGGATATGCGGTATATTTTGTAGTGTTCATTTGATTGCCTAACTTGTGTTAGAAAATTTGGCTGAAAGTAAAATTAGTTAGGGTTTATACCGTTCTTTACTTATTGCTCTGTGTTGTCTTGGTGTTTCTGTTTTAGATGAGTTGACTTTAGGATGTCATATGGTATTGCTCGCTGTCATAGGATAAGGAAGAGAACAGAAAACAAACAAAAAACAGTGATTGGTAACACGCTATGCGCATGTGAGATTTTCGTGGTGATATTCTCGCAACGACCGTTCAGAATGGTTCGACGGATGCATCCACCCGTTTACTCCATTTCATGATGTTTGGCTACAGAAGAGAAGAAACATTTTACAACGTGCTACATTTAGGAATATCAGGGCAATGATCCCCCATCGCATCGATAAGTGATCATTACAAGCTAAACATTTGGTTCAGGCACTTTTGAACGTTGATTAGGCAGCCGATTCACACATGAAATCTACCGCTATCAACTCGACAGAACGCGCCCATACCTATTTCTGAACCGAAGAGCAGGAAGCGTTTTGCAGGATACCTTTACCTACTAGACTATCTAAAGACCTCTCTATTTCTAACCTTATCCATAAATTGAATTAACCTGTTTGAAGAAAGAGTACAGCAAGAAACATGATGTTTTCTTAAAGACTTGTTCACAAAGACAAAGAGAATGTTGATGAATTGAAATCAATTAAAGTTTGTAAATTATGTACAAATTTATACATAAATTCAAATCTTTAGGTTCGATTTGGTTTCGTTATCAAACAAATACAGATCGTTACATTATGTAGATCTAAGCACACATCAAGTGCAAAACCGAAACTGTAGCTAGTTTTGAAATGTGTCCATAATTGTCCATTTCACAATCTACTTTACCCAAATTTGTTGTTTGCCCCATTTACTGCAGATTTCACAAAGAGTCCAATATACATGGGTGATAAATACAATAAACTGAGTTGCATGCGTTAGCTCTAACTCACTTTTTTTGTATATTATTACACAACTAAATTTTAATGTTTTATATAATTTCAGGGTGAGGAAACCACGGCAGATCCAACCACAGCAGATCCTACCACGGCAGATCCAACCACGGCAGATCCTACCACGGCAGATCCAACCACAGCAGATCCTACCACGGCAGATCCAACCACGGCAGATCCAACCACAGCAGATCAAACCACAGCAGATCCAACCACAGCAGATCCAACCACGGCAGATCCAACCACGGCAGATCCAACCACGGCAGATCCAACTACGGCAGATCCAACCACGGCAGATCCAACTACGGCAGATCCAACCACGGCAGATCCAACCACGGCAGATCCTACCACGGCAGATCCAACCACGGCAGATCCAACCACGGCAGATCCAACCACGGCAGATCCAACCACGGCAGATCCAACCACGGCAGATCCAACCACGGCAGATCCAACAACGGCAGATCCTACCACGGCAGATCCAACCACGGCAGATCCTACCACGGCAGATCCTACCACGGCAGATCCTACCACGGCAGATCCAACCACGGCAGATCCAACCACGGCAGATCCTACCACGGCATATCCTACTACGGAAATTACGACAGAACCACCACCATGCCCAATATGTCCTCCTGGACGTTGTAAGCCAGATGACAGATGTCCAATTGACATTTGTCGTGAATGCAATCCTATTCTTCTACCACATCCTGATGATTGCGGAATGTTCTTAAAATGTACCCATGGATACGCATGTGAAATGCAGTGTCCACCAGGTTTGCATTGGAGCAGTGCCATGAACCGTTGTGAATGGCCAGCAAATGGTGATTGTGCAGGGGGTGTTGTAACCAATGAACCACCCGTAGGTATTGGGTGTCCCTTCGATGAGAGGTGTGCTCTGTTTGACTTCTATACGGATCCTTTATTGCTACCATATCCAGATAATTGCACGAAATTCGTCAGTTGCATCAGTAGCCAGCATGGATGTGTGAAGGATTGTCCTAGCGGTCTCCACTGGAGCGTTACACTGAACCGCTGTGAGTGGCCGAACCGTGCCGGATGTGACCCAACTATTCCTCCCATAGAAGATTGCCCAACTTGCCCCTGTATTCCGTGCCGTCAAAGACAAGACCTTCATCCTTGTGAAGAGAATAACTACTGTTCTCAGAATTTCAATGTGAGTCTTAGCCTCCCATATCAGGACAATTGCAGTCGGTTCTACAAATGCTTGAATGGATTCGCTTGCCTTCTCGATTGCCCAGATGGTACACATTATAACTCACAGAGCCAACACTGTGTAGATCCAAATCAAGCTAACTGCATTTTGAATTGAATTGGTTGTTTTTGAAAATTATAAATAAAGCAAGTACAACAAAAACACATCACATATTAACAAAATAGATTTGCGACATAAGTCACTTCCTCCCTAATGATTCTAAAGCAATAAAAACAATCCAGCTTCATTAAGTCAATCAACTTTCTGGGTGAACTTTTATATAAATTTGTTTTTGATTTGCATACATATCACAAATATTAGGGGATGTTTTGTTTTTAAATTCAAGTCTTAGTTTTAAAAAAATAACAAAATAAATAAGCACTTTCGCCATAGCCTACTCGCTAATATAAAACAATTACGGCTGATTTATTGATTTGTAGGCCGCTCACAATACTATAGGTCGAGAAAAGCTATGGAAGATTTGGTACGGTGGTTGATTTACGTACAAGGGAGGGTCAATAAGTCCGTGACTTTTGAATGAAAGACAGGTTTGAAAAAGAGAGTTAGATGAATGGCAGTCCTCAATCGTAACAGCTGACTACACAACGGTGAACGGTTTGATCATCATGTGAGGGTGGTAGCCACATACGATTTGTTTTTACATCGAATAAAAAAAAATATATTGAAGGATAATCTCGGAATGGCTTCTTCTACTGCGAAAAAGGAGCTATGTTTGTTTTGCTCAATGTCGGAGTCGATGTCCGAAGAGGATTGGGTTCAATGTGGGAAGTGTGAGCAGTGGGCTCATTTCTCCTGTGCTGGAGTAGATCAGGAGGTGTCAAAGGCTGACTGGCGCTGTCAATGGTTTGTTCCCGGTAGTGCTCAACAGTTGAAGGTTCTCGACACGAGAAGCAAAATGCGAGGTGTCAAGAAGACCGACCAAAAGAGCGATGGAGGGTCCGACAAGGGGGTTAGTTCCGATGCTGATTCAATTGATAAGCAGCTGGAAGAGGAACAACTCGCCCAGAAGAAGCCCTTCTCATTGCGGATGGAGGCGTGGAAGAAGCTACTGGCTCGTGGAACAGGATTTCCGCAAAAAGCGAGATTTGATTCGGATCCAGTACAAGAAGTACAAGCGTTACCAGAGTGAATGCTGCAAAAGACCAAGATGTCGCGGTTGGCGGAACGAAAGAAGAAAATCCGAAGCGGATAGAGGAGAAGTGGTTGGATGGCCACAGCAAGAAATCGGTCGAGAAGACGTCGACCACAGGATTCCGTGGAGCGTAACCAAAAACAGCATGCCTGGTGGGTGCGAGAACAGGCTTAAGCACTGTGGGCAATACGCCGAATCCTGCGAAGAAAGTGCCAGTGTTCGTCGAGAGTGATGACGACCGGGTGGAAGAAAGCGAGAGCAACGAAGCGACGGAGGATCGTGTGAAGATCGTGTGTCAGCCATGGTCGTCATAGCAGTGTGTATTTCAAAGCAGCAGTTAGCCGCTCAGAGAGCAGTGTCTCAACATCTTCCAAGGTTCCATGGGGGGCCGCTGTTCATCAGCAGGTACGAGCACACAACGGTGGCTTGTGGGTTTTTAAATATGGGAATCTGAACCGGCTGCAGGATTGTCTACAGGGAGACGCACTAGAAGCAGTCAGAGGCCGTCTCGTTCTGCCGGATTCTGTTCCGGATGTGATTTGCGATCTTCGAAAACTGTTCGGTCAGCACGAAAAGTTCTTGTAGACCCTGCTGACTAAAGTGAGGAGTGCTCATGCGCTGAAAGGCTGAGACTATGTGGAGTTTGCCCTAATAGACACGGAGGTAGTCGTTGTTCACAAAGATCCGGTGTATGGTGCGAGGTTGCCAAGCAAACCATCATCCTCTTCCGTATCGCGTAGAGGAATCTGTGCAGCTGCAGAAAGCAAATTCGGACTACACAGTAATTTTCCGGATGATGCCGGTGACGCTGTACGTCAGAAAGCGACACCGTCAAGTTCCTAGACGAAAGGTCGTCTGCGACTTTGGTTGATGATGCGGTAGCTAGGCGGCTGAAGGCAGAAGGCACGCTTGAACCACTGATAGTCAAATGGACCGGAAACATGAACCGATTCGAGAGCGAGTTGCACTTGCCGAAACAGTACGTCAGATACGCGGATGTGGTGAAGCAATACAAACATCTGCGAAGGACTTTCCGACGGGGCTGCCAACAATCCTTGTAGGTTTGGATAACCTACATCTGTTCGTTCCACTAGAGTCACGTGTGGGTGTACCCAACGAACCGATCACTGTTCGGTCGAAGATAGGCTAGACCATATATGGATTTGAGAAACAAAAAGCCAGCGCACAGACGTACTTGAATCTTCACTCTGTCACCTCACCGGCCCATCAGGAGCTGCGTGATTTAATGCGGGTGCAGTATGTGCTGGAGGAGACGGTGGTTGCATCGTTCGCCGTTCCAGAACCGGTAAAAGAGAAACGAGCTAGCGAGTAAAAGAGAAACGAGAAATGGCTATGCAGAGGATGAGTGCACTGGATAGGAAGCTGGAAAGGAATCCAGTGCTGAAGGAGAATAAGTGTCGGCAGGGTAAACGCATAAAGCAACCGATGTCGAGCTGATGGACACGCCACAAACTGTCGTGTGGTATCTGCCGTTGAACGTCGTGGTCAACCCACGGAAGCTGGGCAAAGTGAGTATGGTATGGGATGCAGCAGCATCGGTGAACGAAATCTCCCTGAATTCGGAGCTGTTCAAGGGTCCGGATATGCTAGTTCCCCTCCCACGAGGGGAGTCAGTTCCAAGAACGTCCGGTTACTTTTGGGGGTGGCATCCAGGAAATGTACCACCAAATCCACATTAGAGTTGACGACAGGCAGGCGCAGTGGTTCCTGTTCAATAATGTTCACCATTATCTGAAGGCATGAGCATGTTTATTTATCGCTAAGTTGCTAACAAAAACAGGCAGCTTTTTACTCCAGTAGATCGTTTTACACCACGCTACATTGATATAAGCCTTTATTATTTCAATCAATTTTACAACTATTGCTCTCGCTATCTGTTATCAGTAGTATTTTCGTTTACATTTACGATAGCCATTTCAACAAAAACAACGTGTAAATCCATCGGCTAGTCACATTTTTGTTACTATGGCTACAAGTAAACTCTTCAGTTCTTCAGTCTTCAGTATTTTAGGATTAGCAGTTGTTTTGGCAGCTGTTATGTTGGCACACGCTAGTCGTAACAATCCACATAAGCTGCCAGCCAAACGGGATTTAGAGCCGGAGAGCGAACCTAGGGTGGAATTTTTGCACGGTTTGATGATGAGGCTTATCTGTGCCGACGGTCTAAAGTGGAACAATTATCTCAAGCAGTGCATCATCGTGCCAACAGCACCTACAGAAGGAACACCATCGGTTCCATCAGCGCCTACTATTTTCTCAACCGTCACTGTTGGTTTATAGAAATTGATATATTTGCATTAAACTAATGATAAGATTGAATACAAAAATAGTGTTTTGATTAAATCCTGCGATCTGTTGTAGTATGGCAGTAATTTATTAATCGTCAATATATATATTGGTGGCTAATCTGAACAAGAGGGCTTTTTGGAGAGAAAAAATCATTTATCTTATTTTTAATGTAGTAGAAGGAGATGTTCGCTCATCATCATGAGGCACCAAGAGTGGACAGTAATGTTTGCTAGAATGAAAGATATGAAGAGAAAGTGTTGAAAGTGCACTGATAGCTTTGTGATAGTGTGTATGCACTCTGTTTTTATGCGCACATGGGAGAGGAACTCTCTCCTTTTTGGGGTTGTTTTGATTCGCAACGTTTGAGTGCGCGGGAGTTGAGGAAACCGGTCCGGCATGATAGCCGTAAGCGGCCACGACTTGATTCCGGATAACCTGGTCCAGATAACCTCCCAGATTGTACTCGATCTGCAACAAAAATGGCGAAACGACCTAACTACTGAAGCCTTAAGTAGTTAGGCACAGTGGGTGCTGCTCAATTGCCCCCCTCCCCGAAGTAATACCGAGAGGTGATTCCGGGGAGGGTCCATGAGTTCTTCAGGAGTCTGGTTGCAGACTTTCCATCAAGGCTAAAACAACAGAGCAGATAGATAATTGCATTTGGAAGTACACTGAAAAAGCCTTCAATTGGTGATAAGTTTATCTATCCACGACAATCTGGTGGGGAGTAATATTTGAAAACATTTATTGATGGTTTTACTAGATTCCATGATTCAAACAGTATCAAAAATTGCGTTTTCATGGTAACCCCACCATCAAACTCATTACTTTCAGTATGATTTTGCATTTTAGTGTTGCCAATAATTATATTTAGGTTATGTTACTGTAATTATACCAACTATTATGTCAAATATTAATAAACATTTATATATTCAATGCCGTCATTGCCAATGGTTTCTCACGACTTCTGGGCCAACCACAAATGCTTGTGATCAATCGATCTGGTGATGTTTACTAGAAACCAGTTCAGAAGATCGCGATTTGTAGCTGTTAAAGCAAACTCGAATTGAGGGAAAAACCTACTAAAGGGTGTTCCGATCAAAATTTGGTTAAAAAGTAATGTGTGTGAGTCGATCAAAGTTTTTATTAATAAGTCAAATTCTTTTTCCTTTTCAAGTTCAGTTAATACAGAATACAGGAGAAATATTCAGCTAAGCTTCCTTTTTACCGAATGCGAATTGCCGGGTCTTTCGTTGAACACCTGCCGTAAGATTTTGTACAGTCTCCTTGTCCACTTTATTTGCCGCAAAACGCCAGTTTGCCTTGAACTGTTTCTCGCTCACAACAGCTTTTTGAGTCTTTTTAAGGTTCTGCTTGACGATGGCCCAATATTGTTCGATTGGGTGGGCGGAGGTCTGGCGTGTTGGGAGGGTTCTTGTCATTGGACACCATTTTGGGAGCATACCACTCCATGGCTTTTTTTTCGTAATGGCAAGATGCCATATCCGGCCAAAATAGAACGGAGCAATTGTGTCACTTCAGGAAAGGCAGTAGACGTTTGCATGGGCACTCGCTCAGATAAATTTCCTGGTTGACGGTTCTAGCCGTAATTTAAACGTTGCTCTTCAAGCTACATGTACAGATGGCCTGCCAGATCTGATATTTCCTCGCGAACTTCGACAATTTAATGTGCTTGAAAATATCTGTCACATTTCCCTGTCATATTAATTCCTGCCGTAGATAATTCCTGCCCAGAAAGCTGTTCAAAGTCTGTTTCGGCGTAAGTTTCATCGTCCTGTACCACGCAATCAAACTTCGTCTGCATCGTCGTGTACAACTTTCGCGATCGACGTGTTGATTCACCATTTTCTTGTAACTCAACAGCCCAGCTCGTTTTTTGAGTTCTACCCACGGTTGAAGGCGCCACTATCAGCTTCTTTTCGACATCTCGGACAGAGAGGTTGGAGTTCCGCTCGAAGCAGCTGGAAATTTTTTTTTGTCATCGCTGTGGCCTCCTACTTTCAATTTCCCCCCGATTCAGCTTTCCTGGCTGTCGACAAACGTTCACCGAACACTTTTAATACGTTGGTAACAGTTGATTTAGCCACATTCAACAATTTCGCCAACTTGGCATGAGAGTAATTTGGATTTTCGCCATGCACGTGCAAAATTTTGATGCGTTGCTTCTCTTCCTTCGACGACATTTTGATAACTGAAGTTCTAATCTCAAAATCAAAATAGAAGCATGATGCTACACGCACACATCTTCAAAATCAAGGGTGTGCAAAAAAATTTAATGCACGATGAAAGGAAATGCGTCAAGCTTAAGTCGACCAAATTTTGATCGAAACACCCTTTATTTGTAAGTCTTCAGCAAAGTGATTTGTAATAGGTTTTTTTCTAACAACTTTGCTAAAGACATCAAAACCCTATATCAACATCATTAAAAAATTGAATTTTGATCTCACCTTTAGGAGGATTGATCGAAAAAGTCATGCCATCAAAATGCGAAGCTTATCATATCCATTAGTTTTGCCAAAGACGTCAAAGAGAGCGTTAAAATCGATTTTTTGACCACAGGTTGTTAATTCAATCTGAAATCTTTCTGGCAATACAATACATAATACCAAATTGTAAGGAGTTTACCTATACAATAGATAGTTAAGCCTTCAATTACGACATAAATGGCACAGCATTAAAAAATGTATAGGGGTGTTCATGTTGCGTACGGGTTACACAATTTATCATGACATGCAAAGCTGCTCAAGCTTAATCAACAAAGGTCTTGTGATATGGAAGGAACTATAAAAATTAATGTCTCCGGAAAGATCGAAGCGAAATAATGATGTGAAGAAAGGGCAATCACTTTCATTCCAAAATAAGTCCGAATGGCTGCTCTTGCCCAGTTATCTTTTATTGACAACACATGAACAAGATTTTTGTTCGTATCTTCTTGTATCGCATTGTATCACGATGTATTATCATACGAAAATTGAATTTCTTCGATCATTGTGTGCATTTTTTGCAGCATATCACGATTTATCAAACAGGAAACAAAACGAAACGAAATTCTCTTTAAAATATGAATGACATAGTATAACTCTAGCTTCGCTGATTCTGTGACTTCTGTGACGATAGAATAAATGAGACGTATCAAAAATTGCACATGTCAAAGTGAGTTTGACATTCTACAATTTTTAATTATACCTTGTTCTTTATCACTAAACTTGTAGGAATCACTTGTAATTTTCTATAAAAGCAATTGTCGTCGAGCGCTAACAGGAGAAGAAAAACTCGCGGCCAATAGAAAACGCGAGACCAGAACAACATAGTTAAAAGAAACGCGTCGTACCTTCGGATAGATAGGAAGCGGAAGAAAACATGTTAACCCATAAAGTGTGGAGTGCAATTGCCTTGACAATATGTTTACAAAGTGTAGTTAATGCCGCGGGGATTTGTGGAAATGCTACAATTCGAAAACATTGGTCCGACTGCCGGAAGTTTGTCGAATGTGGAGTTTCTAGTACAATAGTGTTCGAGTGCCCAGAACGAAGTTATTTTAATCCCGAAACATTGGTGTGTGACTTTGCAATGTACGCAGAATGCGTGGTAGACCTTGAGATTGACGTTCAATTCTTCGGAGAACAAAGAATGTTGGAGTCTACCCCAGGAGCACTTATTTCCATCGATACGTGTAACGACCTGCCATTGGGAGCCAAAGTTGAGCATCCAGATTACTGTAACATGTTTTACCATTGTTCTCCTTCTGGTCCGATCCTATTTGAGTGTCCAGTCAACTTAAACTTCTGTCCAAAACGACACGTCTGCAATTGGCCGCAGTTTGTTGATTGCTCGGGCGCAATAGAGCCAGAAACGGGTATATGTCCTGAAAATTGTATACCAGATAATCGTTGTCCTATTGATTGCGATAAAGACTTGCATACAACAGTACTGCCACATCCTAGCAAATGCAATGCATTCCTTCGCTGCAAAAATGGCTGCGCTTGCTTCGAAACGTGCGATGAAGGATTATACTGGAGCACAAGTCTCGGACGTTGTGTGGAGCGGTATCGATCTGAATGTGAAAAGATTGAAAGACCTGAATGTCCCGAGCTCATATGCGAACCCAATGATCTCTGCCCACCGCTTGACGATCCCAACAACCCTATCCGTTTCCCGCACCCTATCAGGTGTGATGCATATATGCAATGTTTTAACGGCACAGCATGTAAGGTGGAATGTCCTAAAGGATTGGAATTCTGGGAAGATCTAGGAGTGTGTGATATTCCATGGGGATGCGTACCGGGGAATACGACAACGACTGTAATTACACCAACACCTACACCAGTAAGTATTAGGAATAATGTTCCGGGGACTATTCCTGCTTTGGGGGCATGAAAGCATGAAATTAACGGTCGAAATTGATCTGGCATGTGACATTTATCTTCATGCAGCTTACCGATGAGCTTTAAGTAATATTTAACTACACAGATAAGAAGAAACTGCGTTATCTAATGCACATAAAGGGAATGCTAGATTTGGCAGAAAATACTGGGATATTTCATGTAAATTTAAGCCAGATAACGCCTGAATCTAGCCTGTTGTATGAAAGATTGCAAACATTCGTTGTTCACGCCGCCTTTGACATGGAATTAAACGGGGAAAAGGCGCACCTGTGTATAAACTCAGACCGCGTTTTGAGAGAATTAGTAACTTATAAGTATGAGACGCGTTTGGCTTTATAAAATTTGTAAATACCTTTATTTTCGTCCAGTTCTTAAGCTCCATAATAAGAGCACAAAAAGATTAACCAAAAAAGGGGTTCGGGTGCAATGAACTGCATGTTTGATCATATTTTTGCCGATTCGTCAGCTTTTTCATTACATCCATTCCGCAGTGGCCAGGAAGCCAATATAGGTTAACCATGTTGCGACAGCAGAGTTGTTGTAACAATTTTGAACAATCCCAAACCAGTTTAGACGAGTATTTTTTTAATTTGAAAGCCTTTAGCGCTGCTTGCTTCTTTGAGCAAATGCAAATATATGCATTTTTATAATTCCTTTTAAGTCAGATTACTGTGCATTCTAAAATGGCGTATATTTCAGCCTGAAATAACGTGGGCCATTTTCCCATGGACACCGAAATTTATGTCCAGGGCCAGTTATTCCACAACCAACCATACTATCTCGTTTAAAGCCATCTGCACAGAAAAAAATAATTAATTTTAACAAGCGCGTAAAACTTCCCCTCTTTTAATTCCAGGCCAAAGGAGGTGTAAACAACGCAATTGGTTGTAGTCTTTGATAAGCCATACAACAATGTTTGCAATCTCCCATACAACAGGCTTGATTCAGGCGTTATCTGGCTTAAATTTACCTAAAATATCCCATTCACTTCTGCCAAATCTAGCATTACCTTTATGTGCATTGGATAACGCAGAAAATTCAGGGTTTCTTTTTATCTGTGAGTACAAAAAACTAACGATGCGGGCGATTCCAAACGAGTCACGTCATGAACTCGGAATATATTATTAAAGTAGTTTATTCTCTGCATACAGTCCTCATCCATCATTATTAGTGGTCTTAATTAAAACTGTTTCATGATACTCAGGTGTCCAGTAAGATATCCATCAAATTAAAAAAACCATGGATCGTTAAAGCCTTAGAGCACTTTTCACTGCATCAGCTTCAATAAATTGATTTAGAGAAAGAAGATTAAGTAGATATTCTAGAGCTCTAGATGGAGCGCTACGAATTGCTCCAGTTATGGAAATAGTAGCAAGCCTCAACAGCTTGTTCAATTTGGTTTGTGCCGTTTCCAGTTTGGTTTTCGGCCACCAGATAAGTGACGCGTAGGTGATTTTTGGTTTTAGGTTGATCGAGTAGATCCAGTGTAGCATATTCGGCATTAGACTCCATTTTTTTTCCCAACAGTTTTTTTTAAAAATCCTGGAAGCGTTTGTGGCTTTCCCTATGTGTTGTTCAATGTATTTATTCCAACAAAGTTTGTTATCTACAGTTACCCCAAGTACTTAACTTTTGTGGAAATCGAATGCTTAACATCAGCTAATTAGAGGTTAGCTATTTAAATGGAACGTCTCTTAGTAAAAGCTACAAGAATTGTTATTGTAAAATTTATATTCTATTTTTCATGATCACATCATGATCCTATAAAATTTAATGCTCCTTGCATTCTATCAAAGCCCGTATCATCAGTTTTTCCTCGGGCTCCGCAAAACCAATTACCTCAAAACTTTGAGGGATCAGTTTTAGAAAAAGATCATCAACAACCAGTGGCCACAGATGAGAAGAAAGAACCCTCCCTTTAGGACAACGCTAAACAGCTGTTACTCTCATTTCTGAATTTCCTAGGTTTGCTGATAATTCTCTCTTGGATAATATTTCTACTATGAACTATGTTTTCATTAAAACCATGATTTCTCATTGTGTTTATCATGGATGTGAAAGATGCATTGTCATGCATGATTTTGCTATTTAAGTCACCAAAGTGTGAAGAGCTGTAACTGTTAATGTAACTGATAGACAAATTGTGTTTTGCATAATGGTTTTTAACAAAACTGATTATCCCACGCAACATTGCCATCCAGCTTTATTAAGTTTTAATAATGTTTTTTTAAAGCCTTCAATTTGGTCAAGTTATGGCAGAAATCAATTTGGTCTTATTATGACAGTAAGAGATGCCAATAGGGTGCCAAATTTTAGTCAGATTCATGAGAACCTACACAGTTTTTTTTACAACGATCTTAAGACTTTGTCTTCTAAAATTTCTTTTACTCCTATTAAAGGTTTCATTTTGACTTTATGAGCTCGTAAAGTACTGCTTTGAAATGTCATTTTAGGACTCTAAATTTTCTTATTATGGTCAGATGCAAAAGCATTTTTAAACCATTTTGTCTCCAGTAAATGCATTAAACGACCAATTGGCATTAAGAAAAGTCATCAAATGACCAAATAGTTTTATAGTAGCCATTGCGAAGATAATTTGGCTTTTTGGCAAAACTGTGAATTCTTCCAAGATTGAATTATAAAAAATCATTGAAATGTGTAAATACACCAAATTTTAAATCGTATGCAAATGAACTGTAGACCATAGACCAGTTTTGGGATTCTTCAAGATAAGCTAATTGAATTTAATAAATTTTCAGGAAATTCGTGATTAATTTATCGAATATATTTGTTCCAATTTTGTTTTTGTTGATGTAAACTGGCATAATCTCCGAGGCGCATTTATTAAACAAAATTAAATGCGCATATTATTTGAAGCATGATACGCTAGAAAAAAATAACTCAACTTGTTTTGAAAATTTCCTACAACACTAGAACTTTTGCCTTAGATGTTGCTTACTGTTAAATGAATCTCAAGTTCAAAATAGAGGCATGGTGCTGCACGCACACATCTTCAAGTGGAGTGAAAAACTATCCCGTGCCAACGACACACGAAAGTTCTATGATAAAGGGTGTCCACGATGAAATTGCCACACACACAATTGATTCGCAAAATTCGAGTTTTCATCCGATTGCCATCAAATTTTCAGGGATTGAGAAATAACTATTAAACTTAATTTTACCATTTTACTCGTATTTTATTTACAGTCCATACGCCAATGCCCGCACCTTGGCCTTAACCCCGGCCATAAGATTCTGCATAACCTGTGAATCTACCGTTTTTTGCATGTAAACCCATACTTTCTTCAGTTACTCGACTGTCTTCACTACCTTAGGTCGTTTAAGAAGGTGCTGCTTCATAATCGCCTAGTACTTCTCGATGGGGCGGAGCTCCGGAGTGTTGGGAGGGTTGAACATTTTCGGCACGAAATTGACCTTATTGTCCGCATACCACTTCAGCACGTCCTTGGAGTAATGGCATGAGGCCAAATCCGGCCAGAAGATTGTTGGGACGTTGTGGGCCTTCAGGAGAGGAAGCAGCCGCTTCTGGAGGCACTCTTTTATGTACACCTGTCCGTTCATCGTGTCCTGGGTCACGAAAGGTGCACTCCGCTACCCGCACGTGCAGATGGCTTGCCAAACCAGGAATTTCTTCGCAAATTTGGACATCTTCTGAGTGCGGACATGCACCGGAACGCTGAACTTATCCTTGGCCGTGAAAAACAGGTTGCCGGGGATCTGTTTGAAGTCGGCCTTCACATATGTTTCGTCGTCCATGATGCAGCATTCAACTTTCGTCAGCATGTTGAGGTACAACTTCCTGGCACGAGTTTTGGCGGACTTGTTCTGCTTCTCGTCGCGATTAGGGGCCTTTTGTACCTTGAACGTTCGAAGCCCAGCCTTAGTTTTGGCCTTCTGGACAAAACTTCGGCTTAGGTGCAGCTTCTTAGCCACATCCCGAACGGAGGCGTTCGGATTTCGGTTGAAGGCCCCAACTATGCGGTTGTGATTTTTGGTGTTGTACGGAATACTTTTTCCTTCACTTCTGGGCTTCCGATCGGTGGTCAACCATTCCTCGAACCACTTAATCACTCGCGACACCGTGGAATTCGCGATTACAAACATTTTAGCGATGGAACGATGCGAGAGATCCTTGTTCTCGTGATGAATGCGCAAGATTTTATCACGCACGAGCTGTTCTTTCGACTCCATTTCCGCGAGTTTTGATCACAGGACTTTAAAACTTGCAGAATGTAAATAATGCACTATGAACTAAATCCATCCAAATTTTCATTAAATTCTACCCAACGGTTAAAAAGTTAGAGCAATTTCATAGTGTGGCAATTTCATCGTGGACACCCTGTAAGTTGAACATCTCGCTCAAAAGCTACGTATCACAAGCCCATACGAGCCGAGAATTATAAGACAATATTTTCACGAGCGAGTGTGAGGTGGTTGAAAGGTGGAAGCAATACTTTGATGAGCATTTTAATAGTTATTTTACGAAGTAGTAATTGCAAAAGATCTAGAAAAACTCACGAAAAATTACAGGTTACCTACCTCGACCTTTGAAGAGGAAATTTGTCGGCTTGAAAACATATAAGCTTCTGAAATTTGGTGGTGAACCGCTTGCTAAGGTACTGCCGTGGGTGATAACCAAGATTTGGGAGGAAGGTATCGCGTGTTCCATCAACACAAAAGGTAACAAACTGGACTATTGTAACTAGCGTGTAATAACACTGCTAAACGCCACCTGCAAGTTGCACTCCGAAGTTTCATTTTTCGGAAAATGTGATTCGAAATGCGAAAATCGACAAGAATGATGCAATACTCCAGAAGTTCATCCAACTTTTTGGATTCATCGAGGAAATTGGTATCATAGCTCGTTAAACGATGGCGGAAAGAACATCAGACGTAAAGCCAAAGCCAGCAGGATTTTTTTATGCGTTGAAGGAGAAATACGTAAAGGAAACGGTTCACGAGAGGACAATTATAACCACCCATCGCTAGTTCAGATCTATGATGATGAAATGATGGTGATAGACAAATTCGCGTAAATGGGATCATTGGTGACTGCCAAAAAAAACACAAGCAATGATATACAGAGATACATTGTGCCTCGAAGCCATGTCGTATTTTGAGATGTTGGTATGTTGACTGCGATGTTGATGATTAATGTAATCGACTGTCCTCTACGGCCACGAAACATAGACTATGGTTGCGGTCAATCGCGTTCTTGAAGTAATTGAACGGAAGGTACTGTTTAAATGGAGGATGCGAATGGTCCCAAATTGCATGAATTGTTTGGAAAACCTCCAATCATCCACTCCTCAAAGATCACTACGGTCGACTAGATGAGTTGCAAGGATTTCGAACGGCGGATCGGTGAAAATGGGTCTCGAGAACGAACCGATTGACACAAAATTAGTGGTGGGTTATAACAGGGAAATAACCGCAAGATTCACGTAGGACCGCGTTGGTTTATTGAATTAATGGTATCATGTAATTTATACGTATCATTACACACATGGGAACGTCCATTAATTATGTCACGCAAAAAGTGCCTTTTTCGCGTCGTTATCCGGGGACCGAATTTCATCAGGTCAACCGAAACAAACTGCGTGTTACTGCACGTACATATAAAATTGCAAATGATATTGCTAGTGACGTAGGTTACAATGCCGAGTACTACGTCTACATCCCATCTCGAGATGTGGAGATAGATGGTGTGCTTTCTGCAGCGAGCCTGATGTGATAAGACGTTATGGAAGGTATGGGGCGACTTCCTGGTTCTATTTCGTCTACCATTGAAATTTTAGAATGTATACAATTGCATGCATCATCAATGGTAGATGGGAGAAAGACGTATTCACCGTCGGACTCGTTTCAAGTTACCTTCGCCGGATCAATTCTCCCAAAGTTTGTTGAAATTAATAATGTTTTTTTCCCAGTGCGCCTTTTTGTACCAAGGGTTTTTAATTGTACCAAGTGCAAACAGTTGGGTCATACTGCTACTTTTTGCGACAACAAGCCCCGTTGTGGCAAATGCGGCCAAAGGCATCTAGAGGATGCTTGTCAACAGGAAGCAACAAAGTGTGCTTACTCTGGCAAAGAGCCTCTCCACGATCTGCACAACTGCCCCGTGTACAAGAAGCGCACTGGTAACGTGAGACGTTCCATACAAAAACGCTCCAAGCAGACGCATGCAGAAATGTTAAAGTCACAAAACGGAGCGTCTGCATCAGCCCCCAGAAATGACGATCCTTTTTTGATTTTGTCTTCCGATGAACTGGACTCTGACGTAGCCGATGAGAGTGGATTTCCGGAGGTACACGCCCCCGGTAAAAGGAAGCCTATTAGTTCCCCGGGTGTGCGCCGGAAACAAATAAGACCAACTCTCAAAAGCTTGCAAAAAATTGGAGGTAGCGAGGGTCAATTAAAAAAAAAACCGAATAAACCGGTAATAGCTGATGCATCCGTTCCTAGCTGTAGCTATACCGCCCCGCCGCTTCTTAATAACAGTAACCGTAAGAGGTTGCCAAAAACGCAAAAAAAAAACAATTACTACGTCTTCTCGCAATTCTAAGAATATCCCGTCCAAGCGAGGTAAGATTAATTTTAGGGACATTGTGGATAACATTTTAAATGCTCTTGGTCTTTCGGATGCTTCACCGCTCCGAGGGATTATTGACCTGCTTATTCCTATAATTGGAAACTACTTCAAGCAATTGACTGTATCATGGTCCCTCATTGGTGAATTCATTTCTTTCGATGAATAATTCGTCGAGTGAGGTTCAAGATATGATCACCGTATTACAGTGGAACTGTCGTAGTCTAATACCTAAATTAGACTCGTTCAAGTATTTGAAACATGGCTTTCTTCTGAAGATGAATTAAACTTCCAAGATTTTAACATTATTCGCCTGGACCGAGATGATTCATATGGTGGCGTCCTTTTGGGGATCAAAAAATGCTACTCCTTCTATAAAATCTCACTCCCAATAATCTCAGGCATTGATTGAAATCGTCGCTTGCCAAATAAATGTAAAGAATAAAGATCTTTGCATAGCTTCTGTCTATGTCCCTCCGAGGACATCAATAAACCGTCGTCAACTTTGGAGTTCAATTACATTACTTCCATCTCCACTTCTTATTCTGGGTGATCTGAACTCCCACGGTACTGCTTGGGGCGAACAATTCGATGACAACAGAGCGGGTATTTTCTATGACTTATGCGACGATTTCAACTTGACCATCTTGAACTCTTGGGAAGCGACACGAATAGCAAAACCTCCTGCCAGGGAGAGTCGACTTGACATATCTTTGTGCTCTAATTCACTTTAATTAGATTGTCTGTGGAAGGTAATCAATGATCCCCATGGTAGTGACCACTTACCAATTATCATCTCAATCACAAATAGTTTTCAAAAAAACAGACCAGTCAATCCATGTTGCTTATGTCCTCACGAGGCATATTGATTGGCAGCATTTTACATCGGCGGTAACCCGCGGTATTGATTTTTCCGATCCTCTTCCACCATTAGAAGATTATCGTTTCCTTTCGAACTGATGTACAAAAGTGCATTAGAATCTCAGAAACGACGTGTTCCAAGTGCATCCCTCAAAAGAAGACCCGCCACCCCTGGATGGGATGACGAATGTACTAAGTTGTATCTTGAGAAATCCGATGCGTTTAAAGATTATCGTAGACATGAAACATGTGAGCTTTTTGATAAGTACCTAAAGCTTGAAAAAAAGCTTAAAAACTTACTCAAAGCAAAGAAACGCAATTATTGGCGTTCGTTTGTGGAGGGACTATCTAGAGAAACCTCGATGACAACGCTTTGGAGAAAGGCTCGTTACATACGAAACCGCTCATCCTCCAATGAGAGTGAAGAATACTCCATGCAATGGATATTCGACTTCGCTAAAAATGTTTGTCCAGAATCTGTCCCAACACAACCGAATTTACGGGATTCCACCCGAAGTAACGGTTTTCTGGACGAACCATTCACAATGTTGGAATTTTCAATGGCACTTCTTTCATCGAACAACTCTGCTCCGGGAAGCGATATGATTAAATTCAACCTTCTGAAAAATCTCCCCGATGTCGCTAAAAGACGATTACTTAACCTGTACAACACTCTCTTGGGATTAAACATAGTTCCACCCGAATGGAGACAGGTTAAAGTAATAGCTATTCAAAAGCCTGGGAAACCAGCGTCTGATTACAATTCATACCGTCCGATCTCTATGCTATCATGTTTAAGGAAATTGTTAGATAAAATGATCCTATCAAGACTTGACCGTTGGGTTGAATCAAACAACCTGCTATCAAATACGCAATTTGGTTTCCGAAACAGCAAAGGAACAAAAGATTGTTTAGCGTTGCTTTCATCTGATATACAACTGGCCTTTGCACACAAGGAGCAATTGGCTTCAGTGTTTCTGGATATTAAGGGCGCATTTGATTCAGTTTCCATAGATATACTGGCAGATAGCCTGCACAGTAATGGTTTACCAGGAATTTTAAATAATTTTTTGTATAATTTACTGTCAGAAATAAAAATGACCTTCAATCTAGGTCAACTGACAACTTTCAGAATTGGCTACATGGGCTTACCCGAAGGCTCATGTTTAAATCCCTTACTTTATAATTTTTATGTTAAAGATATTGATAACTAAAGGGCGATACGGTCAAAATTTGGTCAATATCAACTTGACGTATTTCTTTCAATTTTGCATTTAAAAAACCTGAACACCCCTCATTTTGAAGGTGTGTGTGTGTAGAATGTTGCTCCTATTTTGATTTTGGAATTCACTCTTCAGTTGTCAAAATGCCGTCCAAGCAAGAAGAGCAGCGTATCAAAATTTTGCTCGCGCATCGCGAAAATCCGAGCTACTCGCACGCAAAGTTGGCAAAATAACTAAAAGTTGCCTAAAAGCTAAAAGTTGCCAAATCAACCGTTACAAATGTAATTAAAGTGTTTGGGGAACGTTTGTCGACAGCCAAGAAGTCTGGATCGGGGGGAAATCGAAAACCGGAAGCCGCTGAGACGACAAAGAGAGTTGCCGGTAGTTTCAAGCGAAACCCTAACCTACCTCTCCGAGATGCCGCAAATAAGCTGGGTGTATCGTCTACAACCGTGCATCGAGCCAAAAAACGAGCCGGACTATCGACTCACAAGGTAGTGACTCCAAATCGCGATGATAAACAAAATACGACGGCCAAAGCGCGATCCCGGAGGCTGTACACGACGATGCTGACGAAGTTTGACTGCGTGGTAATATACGACGAAACCTACGTCAAAGCCGACTACAACCAGCTTCCGGGACAGGAGTTTTGTACGGCAAACGGAAGGGGAAAGGTATCAGATATTTTCAAGCACACGAAACTGTCAAAGTTCGCAAAGAAATATCTGGTTTGGCAAGCCATCTGTACCTGTGGCTTGAAAAGCAGCATTTTCATAGCTTCCGAGACTGTCAACCAAGAAATTTACGTGAAAGAGTGTTTGAATAAACGTCTGCTGCCTTTCCTGAAGAAACACGGTTGTTCCGTACTGTTTTGGCCGGATTTGGCATCTTGCCATTACGGTAAAAAGGCCATGGAGTGGTACGCCGCCAACAACGTGCAGGTGGTTCCCAAGGACAAGAACCCTCCCAACACGCCAGAGCTCCGCCCAATTGAGAAATACTGGGCTATTGTCAAGCGGAACCTAAAGAAGACCAAAAAAACTGCTAAGGACGAGCAGCAGTTCAAGGCAAACTGGCTTTCTGCGGCGAAGAAGGTGGACAAGGTGGCTGTACAAAATCTGATGGCAGGGGTCAAGCGGCAATTTGGATTTGGAAAAGCGGAAGCCTAACTGAATATTTTTTCTGAATTTTATACTAATTGAACTTGAAAAAGAAATTTAATTTGATTTTTTAAATAAACGATTTCACCGATTTACACGCGTTTTCCCTTGACCAAATTTTGACCGTATCACCCTTTACTTGGAAAATAGATGCACGCTAAGACAACTTGCAGACGATGCTGTGATCTCCTTAAGAGGTCCGCGTGCGGAAATCTTGCAAAGACCATTGCAAAATTCCCTAAATAATCTGTCCATCTGGGCCAGAAATTTGCGGATCGAGTTTTCACCGCAAAAAAAACCAAATTAGTAGTGTTTACTAGAAAGCGGTTCCCAGCCCAACTGCGTCTCAAACTGTTGGGAAGAGACATTACCCAATCTTTGACTTTCAAATACCTCGGAGTCATGCTTGATTCAAAATGCACTTGGGGCACTTACATTGCGTATTTAAAACAGAAATGTCAACCAAGGATCAATTTTCTAAGATCAATTTCCGGAACATTGTGGGGTGCTCACCCTGAAGACCTAAATAAACTCTACAAAAGAACTATTCTTTCAGTTCTCGAATATGGCTCTTTTTGCTTCCTCTCGGCAAGAAACAGTCACCCAATTAAATTGGAACGCGTTCAATATCGTTTTTCATGTATTGCCCTTGGCTGTATGCATTCAACGCATAATATGAGCCTGGAGGTTCTGGCAGGAGTAAAACCCTCACAGAACCGCTTCTGGGAGCTCTCATCTAGAATACTGATCAAGTGTGGAATCAGTAACAAACTTGTGATTAAAAATTTCGATGAAATGCTCGAATTGAGTACCCAGTCTAGATTCTTGCGAATCTATATTAACTATATGTCATCCATTATTAGTCTTCCATGCTATAGTTCTCCTAGTGTACGCTTCCCTTAGCACAGTTCCTCCATTGATTATGATCTCTCCATGAAACAGGCCATTCAAGGAGTTCCAGATCAACTTCGGCCTATTTTAATTCCCCATATTTTTATTGAAAAGTACCGACATGTCAATTGGAATAGTAGATTTTTCACTGATGGGTCGCGCATTGATGGATCGACTGGTTTCGGTGTTCACAATGAATACTAATATACCTTCCGGAAACTTCAGGGGAAATTCCGGAAATTTCGCATTGGGGATAATCTCCGGCATGCCTATAGACCATTATTTCATCTTCTCAGATAGTCTCAGTTCTATTGAGGCCCTGCAGTCGATGAAAACAGTGAGGCACTCATCTTACTTCCTTGCACAAATAAGGGAGCAGATGTGTGTGTTGGTCGAAAGATCATTTAAGATTACCTTTGTATGGGTCCCCTCACATTGCTCAATTCCAGGCAATGAGATGGCGGACTCTCTAGCAAAGGTGGGCGCACAAGAAAGTGAGATTTTTAAAAGAAGAATTTCACATGATGAATTTTTCCCATTAGTACGTCAGAGTTCTCTTCAAAGTTGGCAAAACGATTGGACAAGTAATTCTCTTGGGCGGTGGTTACATTCCATTATTCCAAATGTTTCGTCGAGATCGTGGTTCAAAGGTCTGGATGTAAGTCGCGGTTTCATTCGTGTGATGTCAAGACTTATGTCCAACCACTACTCGCTAGACGCACATCTTTACAGAATTAACCTCGTCGATAGCAATATATGTAGGTGCGGAACCGGTTATGATGACATCGCTCACGCAGTTTGGCATTGCCCGGATAATGATGTCTCCAGAGCACGACTATTGGATACCCTAGTGGCCCGAGGTAGACAACCCTTCCGCGAGATAAGAGATGTTTTGGGAATACGTGATCTTCCCTACATGCAAGCGATTTACGAATTCCTTTGTTTGTCTGATCTAAGAGTGTGACGTCAACACCCTCCTTCCTTCCACTCTAGTAAATTCCCTACCATTGTGTCCCAGTTATACTATCCTTTTGTTTCCGTGCTACTTGTACCTGCCCAGCAAGCCGTGGTCTCCCATCTGCGGCTTAGTTCCTGAAAGGGACTACAGGGATCGAGGATTTGGTAGATGTCGCAACCAAAAGCAGCAAATAATGGCTTAAATAAGTTACCTAGCTAGCCCTTTCCAAACGATTATGTGAACCATTAACCTCGAGCTAGCCACGAGTAATTGGCATTCCTCTTTTACTAATAACAAAAAGTAAAATGTTTTGTACAACAATATTGAATATCGGCTCCGTAAAGTGTTACACACGCCTGAGCCTAACAAATAAACGAACTGATAAAAATAAAGTGCCTTTTTATAATTGTCAAGTTTTTTGTATGGACCTTCTAATTCTTTTGTATGGGTCGTTACGTTAGACCAAACCCCCCCCCCCCCCCTTAAGCGTGACATTATTAATGGACCATCCCTATAGTTGGTTAAAATGTCAATAAAATAGTTTTATAGTTTAGCTATGAATTTTCTGAGCTATGCTATACAACGCTAGTATATAGCGACGAGGCGAACCGAAATGATTGCATAAGGGATGAATGGCACTGTCCGAAACACCAGCTGAGAGCTCGCGTGCAGAGGCAGATGCACGAAAATTCAGTACAAAGCAAAATTCAAAAGAGGGGACGGGCCTTAATTATAAAATCAGACACCCGTAACAGAGCCAAATAATGTTACAGCTAAGGTATGTGAATAATTCTGTATTAATCATGGAATGAAACTAAATAAAATAAAAAGAAGAAGTTAATTTGAACGATCCGTTACCCGTTTTTGAGGACCCGGATAGGGAAAAACATAATTTCAACCTGTTTATTTGGAGATTCCCATACAGGGAGCAAAACAAGTTAATTTTTAAGAAACAGAAAACTTACTTGTACTAATAGCACTTATATGTAATTTCAATGCAACATTTTTGTAGGTTTTTCTTATCAGATGGTGTATGAATGAGGTCATTGAGTTCAGTTGAACGAGAGTAACGGTCTCATTTTTCAAAATTCGGAAATGACACCCGGTATAGAAAAGAGAAACGTAGTCCTACGTTAAAAAAAATATGCACCAGGTAAGGTGAATCGACTAAGCGGAATCTGCATACCCTCCGCAGACTCTGAGGCTGGTAAAGAGCAACAATGGACAGTGTGAGTTAAGACTACTTCTTGGACTTAGGTGGTGCCGGCTATTTACACTTTCAGCTGGTTGACGGTTGTAGGGGAACTTCCTTAATAGCACATGCAAATGAGTTGAGGTTACTGAAATGTGACTCGGTATAATCATAATCATGTTGCAGAAACTGGTTTTTCCGGTACTGTTGGGATTCCGTTCGATATAAAAAAAAGGTAAGAAGCGCTTGATTGCGGATTAATGAAGCTTACAACTACAACAGAGACGAGAACTAAAGTAAAGATTGTATTGAGCATGAGCATGAGCATGATTGACCGCCCACGGATGCTACTCCGTTATTGCCAGATCAGCTGTATTTACACAAAGAACCAACAGATGATGTTTGGGACTAACATGCATCTTCAATGTGTAAAAACTGGTGATCCATTACAAAGCAATACCGGCGCCGGCCGTGTCCGAATGCTGGTCAAATAGGGAATGGGAAGGAAAGTGTTGACATGATACTCGCTTTGAAGGAAGCCGAGAAATCCTCTGCACTTCCACGAGAAATCACTGGGATGTTGGATAGTTGGGGAAAGGTTAGTTGCTGGGTTCGTTTTGGTTAACGATAAGCTGAAAGTATGTAGTATACGCCAATAGCAATGGACCGCTCCAATGTGACTGAAAAGAGACAAGCGTAACGATAAACAAAACAAAACGAAATAGACAAAATAAAATAAAACAGGATATTAGATATTGTCTTCAAAATATGGTAGAAATAAATTATTTGTTGCTTTGCAAACCAGCTCTCCTCGATATCCTAGATGGCCAAGTGTTGCTGGACCGCAGCTGCTGCCGTCGGCACTCGTCCACATCAACCCGTCCGTCGCCGACGTGTTGGAAACCTTCCGGTAGTAACATGATATGTGTGTCTAATACACTCTTCTTGCACTGATTAATTTACAAACTAATCCTGAACACCGAATCAAAATTCACTTTGGCACGGTTGTGGTATTTTTCTCTGAAATCTAGTTCTAGATACTGGCATATCTTCCCCCACAATACCCGCAAACGACGACACTTTGGACCTGAGCTCGCTTGAGGGACAATCACCAACACACAACAGCGCAATTGAATGTATGCCATTTTTTAAATGAAACGTGAGCACGGCGCGATCCCACGACACGCAATACACTTCTATTTTCAGCTCACCGGAACCAATTGCACACGCACACTAGTAATCCGCGACGCAGAACAACGTGACGCGCAACGAGGTGCTACTGCCACGTCACGCTACATAATACCGTTGTGTTGTTGTTGCCGCTGATGCGATGCAAACTATTGCCAACACACACACAACCACGTACCTCTATATATTTACATTTTGATGAATCGCATCCATGGTGAGTGAATAAAAAGAAAAATCCAATCCACCATTCTCACACCAACACCACTGCGCTCCCAAAAAGTGCAAAAGAAACCGACAGACGTAGAGAGAGCGCTATCACCTCAGCGCGAGAGGGAGAGATTGAGCGAAAAAAATTTCAGCAAGACAACTTTTCTTCACTGCCAATGGAGGCTGAGAGCCAAGCAAAACACTATTTTTCACCACTTTTCCAAACTTTTTAGCGACGGAAAATATCACTTCCACAACGTACGTGAATTCTGCTCGCCTGGAGAACACTTTTCCGAGAACTAAAGTAAAGATTGTATTCAAGCAAAATGCAACAGACAAATTAATTTTGAGTCACATGTTTTTGAAACTCTCAGGGAATAAATGAGCTATGTTTTAACAATGTTGGTTTATTCAACCTCCTCTCCTAGGCTAAATGCACCTTGGACTTGACGCTACCCATCCAATCCTGTGCAAAACTTGCACCATCATTCTTTCACACGTTCATCCACATTCATCCTTGTTAATTTTTAAGACTTACCCTGCCCATCATAATCGCCCAGAATTTTTCTATTGGGCGAGTTTGGCGAATTTTGCCTCCTTCGGCACAAAAAAACATCGTTGACTTCGTACCACTTCTTCACCGGTTTTTGTAATAGCACGATTCCAAAACCGACCAAACAGAGTGTTACCTTCGTGGGACCGGAGGAAGGGCAGCAAGCGCTTCTAAAGGCATTCTTCGTTGAAAGTACCGCCCGTTGTACAGCTCATTGAATTTTACGCACCCACAGATCGCCTGTCACATCATGTACTTATTGGCAAATCTTCCTGAACTCCTCCGGAACTTCTAGGCAGGACATGCCGACGAACAACTCCTGGCCGGGGATCTGCTTGGCTTCCGCTTCAATGTACGTCTTGTCGTCCATTACGATGTATTTTGGATGCCCAACCACTCGCAGTAAAACTTACTGGAGCGGGATTTGGCCACCGTACTATCCTTACCTTGAGGACATAAAGTCCGGTCCGCTTCATTGTCTGCTGGACGAACCTTCTTGGCCACGTCCGGAATCGAATGGTTTGCCTTTGAAATAATTTCTCACCTCCCTTGCGTTCACGGGATCGGTCGTCTTTACTTTTTGTTTTGCTGCCAGCTCTCCGCTAGGTCATCTGAATCTCCTTGAAAGATTTTACCAACTGTTTCGCGATCCACCTGTGGGACTAATCTGGATTTTTCACGAACACGCATATAATTTTTTGACGAAACACTTCTTGCTTGGAAGCCGTCTCGATAACCACTTGACAGATTGTGACATGCACACAGACTTTGCACATGCAAACATTACACTCTAAACAATTTCATGATTTTTTAAACACAAAATAAAAAGGTATACAAAAAAAAGTGTTGCATTTTTTTCGAGTACAATCTTTACCAGCGCATACATCGACTGCATAAAACTTGCATTATATTATATACTTTAACTAGTTAATACGAGCTTCAATGAACGTGTGCCTTTTTAAAACTATTGAAAGCAAAGGAAAGTAATCCTCCGATGACCCGTTATGCTGGTAGATCACTTTTTCGTGGTGCGTTACGGGGTATCAGATCTACCCCCGAACCCTAGTCCGAATTAATTCAAACTAGGGAACATATTTGTTTTTTGTAGTCAAAGGAACACATCTTAGTCCTTCTTATATGTTATGTCTTATGAATAGTGACAATACTCGTTTTGCGCTTGTGCGAGGATGAGCTTAAAATAAGTAAAACATGGTTAGTCTTCATTTATGTGAATTCTCATTGTCTATTTGATGTTCTATAGTTTGAATTGGTTATGACTAGGGTTTTGATGCAGGGTCAGTATCGGAGTCATAGTTTGTTTTTTTTGCAATGAATCTGACTTTGACTGATAAAGGGGCGCGCCTTTGAAGAGTGCTCTCACTCCTCGAAGGGTTTAAATAGCGGAAACTTTCAATAAAATTCGATTCATTTCCAAAAAAAAAAACAAACATTGACAACTGTAACAACACCGAATACTTTATCATTTCTTAATAGAGATGAGGTAAATCAACATGAACTAAACAAAGGTTACGGGATATACTACAATAGATCTAATTACTGGTCGCAGTGGTTTATTTATGTCCCGAACAGAGGAAAAAATAATCCTCCGATCAAAGAAAGTACATCATTTTTCGAATTAACCCCTTACATGTACTTTTGGAAATCTTGAAATAAGAAAGATGATTTGAATAGGTTTTTCATGCTTGTTTCTCATATGAAAACCAGCTCAGAAACAAGATTTTTTATCCCAAAACTAATCGGTTGGAGAACAAGGAACATTTCGGAAGTCGGTCCAAATCGATTTTGTACGCGTCTTTAACGGGGACGCTAATGTGATAAATCAGTGAGTTCCAAGCTCTTAATTTACCATGACATGACCATGAATCGTGCTATGATGCAACTGCTGTCCCTACTTCTTCTCGGGTTTCTACGCTGTTGCGAGCGTTTTGCGGTTCCTAACTAAGATGATGATCATGATGATGACATACTACCATCTGTTGTAGCAAGGTAACTTTCCATAGCAGTAGAATAATCTGAAAAACGATTTGATCAGCATTATGTTGTTTGTGATCAGCAAGCTCCTGTATTAAGGGCCAATGCGTTTGGGTCCGTAACCAGATACACTTACGCGAAACCCGTGAATATAGGGAATCTCTTTCCACACGCGTGTTCACACCCACAGCATTAGAATCGAACCCTCGATTGACAGAATAAACCCAATAGATGGGGTCGAAGAGCTCGCCCTCGTTTCGCGAAATGTAAACAATAGGGAGGAGGCAGTCCCATGCTCCCTATCCTAATCGTTTCACTTGGGTACCCTGATGGCCCCTCCCTTTCCCCGTTATATATTAGGTCGTGGATATGCAGTATATTGTGTAGTGTTCATTTGATTGCCTAACTTGTGTTAGAAAATTTGGCTGAAAGTAAAATTAGTTAGGGTTTATACCGTTCTTTACTTATTGCTCTGTGTTGTCTCGGTGTTTCTATTTTTGAAGAGTTGACTTAAGGATGTCATATGGTATTGCTCGCTGTCATATGATAAGGAAGAGAACAGAAAACAAACAAAAACAGTGATTGGTAACACGCTATGCGCATGTGAGATTTTCGTGGTGATATTCTCACAACGACCGTTCAGAATGGTTCGACGGATGCAGAGATCATTCCCGATGAGTTTCCACCCATTCACTCCATTTCATGATGTTTGGCTACAGGAGAGAAGAAACATTTTACAACGTGCTACATTTAGGAATATCAGGGCAATGATCCCCCATCGCATCGATAAGTGATAATTACAAGCTAAACATTTGGTTCAGGCACTTTTGAACGATGATTAGGCAGCCGATTCACACATGAAATCTACCGCTATCAACTCGACAGAACGCGCCCATACCTATTTCTGAACCGAAGGGCAGGGAGCGTTTTGCGGCATACCTTTACCTACCAGACTATCTATAATTGTCCATTTCACAATCTACTTCACCCAAATTTGTTGTTTGCGCCATTTTACTGCAGATTTCACAAAGAGTCCAATATACATGGGTGATAAATACAATAAACTGACTAACTAAAATAAACTAACTCACTTTTTTTTTGTATTTTATTACACAACTAAATTTTAAATGTTTTATATAATTTCAGGGTGGGGACACCACGACAGATTCAACCACGGCATTTACTACCACGGCATATCCTACCACGACAGATTCAACCACGGCATATACTACCACGACAGATTCAACCACGGCATTTACTACCACGGCATATCCTACCACGACAGATTCAACCACGGCATTTACTACCACGACAGATTCAACCACGGCATATACTACCACGACAGATTCAACCACGGCATTTACTACCACGGCATATACTACCACGGCATATACTACCACGGCATATCCTACCACAACAGATTCAACCACGGCATTTACTACCACGGCTTATCCTACCACGGCAGATCCAACCACGGCATATACTACCACGGCATATCCTACCACGGAAATTACGACAGAACCACCACCATGCCCAATATGTCCTCCTGGACGTTGTAAGCCAGATGACAGATGTCCAATTGACATTTGTCGTGAATGCAATCCTATTCTTCTCCCACATCCTGATGATTGCGGAATGTTCTTAAAATGTACCCATGGATACGCATGTGAAATGCAGTGTCCACCAGGTTTGCATTGGAGCAGTGCCATGAACCGTTGTGAATGGCCAGCAAATGGTGATTGTGCAGGGGGTGTTGTAACCAATGAACCACCCGTAGGTATTGGGTGTCCCTTCGATGAGAGGTGTGCTCTGTTTGACTTCTATACGGATCCTTTATTGCTACCATATCCAGATAATTGCACGAAATTCGTCAGTTGCATCAGTAGCCAGCATGGATGTGTGAAGGATTGTCCTAGCGGTCTCCACTGGAGCGTTACACTGAACCGCTGTGAGTGGCCGAACCGTGCCGGATGTGACCCAACTATTCCTCCCATAGAAGATTGCCCAACTTGCCCCTGTATTCCGTGCCGTCAAAGACAAGACCTTCATCCTTGTGAAGAGAATAACTACTGTTCTCAGAATTTTAATGTGAGTCTTAGCCTCCCATATCAGGACAATTGCAGTCGGTTCTACAAATGCTTGAATGGATTCGCTTGCCTACTCGATTGCCCAGATGGTACACATTATAACTCACAGAGCCAACACTGTGTAGATCCAAATCAAGCTAACTGCATTTTGAATTGAATTGGTTGTTTTTGAAAATTATAAATAAAGCAAGTACAACAAAAACACATCACATATTAACAAAATAGATTTGCGACATAAGTCACTTCCTCCCTAATGATTCTAAAGCAATAAAAACAATCCAGCTTTATTAAGTCAATAAACTTTCTGGGTGAAATTTGATATAAATTTGTTTTTGATTTGCATACATATCACAAATATTAGGGGATGTTTTGTTTTCAAATTCAAGTCTTAGTTTTTAAAAAATAACAAAATAAATAAGCACTTTCGCCATAACCTACGCGCTAATATAAAACAATTACGGCTTATTCATTGATTTGTAGGCCGCTCACAATACTATAGGTCGAGAAAAGCTATGGAAGATTTGGTATGGTGGTTGATTTACGTACAAGGGAGGGTCAATAAGTCCGTGACTTTTGAATGAAAGACAGGTTTGAAAAAGAGAGTTAGATGAATGACAGTCCTCAATCGTAACAGCTGACTATACAACGGTGAACGGTTTGATCATCATGTGAGGGTGGTAGCCAAATACGATTTGTTTTTACATCGAACAAAATAAAAAAAAATTGAAGAATAATCTCGGAATGGCTTCTTCTACTGCGAAAAAGGAGCTATGTTTGTATTGCTCAATGTCGGAGTCGATGTCCGAAGTGGATTGGGTTCAATGTGGGAAGTGTGAGCAGTGGGCTCATTTCTCCTGTGCTGGAGTAGATCAGGAGGTGTCAAAGGCTGACTGGCGCTGTCAATAGTTTGTTCCCGGTAGTGCTCAACAGTTGAAGCTTCTCGACACGAGAAGCAAAATGCGAGGTGTCAAGAAATCCGACCAAAAGAGCGATGGAGGGTCCGACAAGGGGGTTGGTTCCGATGCTGATTCAATTGATAAGCAGCTGGAAGAGGAACCACTCGCCCAGAAGAAGGCCTTCGCATTGCGGATGGAGGTGTGGAAGAAGCTACTGGCTCAACTGGCCGTAGAACCGGAGTTCTTCAAAAAGCGAGATTTGATTAGGATCCAGTACAAGAGGTACAAGCGTTACCAGAGTGAATGATGCAAAGGACCAAGATGTCGCGGTTGGCGGAACGAAAGAAGAAAATCCGAAGCGGAAAGAGGAGAAGTGGTTGGATGGCCACAGCAAGAAATCGGTCGAGGAGACGTCGACCACAGGATTCCGTGGAGCGTAACCAAAAACAGCATACCTGGTGGGTGCGAGAACAGGCTTAAGCACTGTGGGCAGTACGCCGAATCCTGCGAAGATAGTGCCAGTGTTCGTCGAGAGTGATGACGACCGGGAAGAAGAAAGCGAGAGCAACGAAGCGACGGAGGATAACAGTGTATTTCACGTATTTCAAAGCAGCAGTTAGCCGCTCAGAGAGCGGTGTCTCAACATATTCCAAGGTTCCATGGGGGGGGGGGGGCGCTGTTCATCAGCAGGTACGAGCACACAACGGTGGCTTGTGGGTTTTCAAATATGGGAATCTGAACCAGCTTCAGGATTGTCTACAGGGAGACGCACTAGAAGCAGTCAAAAGCCGTCTCGTTATGCCGGATTCTGTTCCGGATGTGATTTGCGATTTTCGAAAACTGTTCGGTCAGCACGAAAAGTTCTTGTAGACGCTGCTGATTAAACTGAGGAGTGCTCATGCGCTGAGAGGAGATAGGCTAGAGACTTTCATCATCTTCGGAATCACGGCTAAGCAGTTGTGTGAACATCTCGAAGCTACGAGACTGAGAGACCACCACAGCAACCCGATGCTGGTACAGGAGTTGGTCGACAAGCTGCCTCTAAGCTAAAAGCTGGGTTGGGACCGCTACAAGCGTGGAAAACTGGACATTCCGCTGAGGTTGTTCACAAACTTCACTATCAAAACTGCTTCCCATGTGTCTGAGGTGCCAGAGCTCTCATTACTGTCGGTGAATGAGCGACCGCGGGCTGGAAAAGAGAAACTCAAGATGAAAGAGTTCGTGCATGTACACGAAACTGAGTGGAGGCGTAGCGATGGGTCACGAAGCGATGCCGTCTGGCCTTGTTGGATTTGCAAGCAAATGAAAGTAGAAAGGCTGAGACTATGCGGAGTTTGCCCTAATAGACACGGAGGTAGTCGTTGTTCACAAAGATCCGGTGTATGGTGCGAGGTTGCCAAGCAAACCATCATCCTCTTCTACATCGCGTGGAGGAATCTGTGCAGCTGCAGAAAGCAAATTCGGACAACACAGTAATTTTCCGGATGATGCCGGTGACGCTGTACGTCGGAAAGCGACACCGTCAAGTTCCTAGACGAAAGGTCGTCTGCGACTTTGGTTGATGATGCGGTAGCTTGGCGGCTGAAGGCAGAAGGCACACTTGAACCACTGATAGTCAAATGGACCGGAAACATCAACCGATTCGAGAACGTGTCCCGCAGTGTTTTCGAGCGTGTTGCACTCGCCGAAACAGTACGTCAGATACGCGGATGTGGTGAAGCAATACAAAAATCTGCGAAGGACTTTCCGACGGGGCTGCCAACCATCCTTGTAGGTTTGGATAACCTACATCTGTTCGTTCCTCTGGAGTCACGTGTGGGTGAACCCAACGAACCGATCACTGTTCGGTCAAAGATAGGCTGGACCATATATGGATTTGAGAAACAAAAAGCCAGCGCACAGACGTACTTGAATCTTCACTCTGTCTCCTCACCGGCCCATCAGGAGCTGCGTGATTTGATGCGGGTGCAGTTTGTGCTGGAGGAGACGGTGGTTGCATCGTTTGCCGTTCCAGAACCGGTAAAAGAGAAACGAGCTAGCGAGTAAAAGAGAAACGAGAAATGGCTATGCAGAGGATGAGTGCACTGGATAGGAAGCTGCAAAGGAATTCAGTGCTGAAGGAGAATAAGTGTCGGCAGGGTAAACGCATAAAGCAACCGATGTCGAGTTGATGGACACGCCACAAACTGTCGTATGGTATCTGCCGTTGAACGTCGTGGTCAACCCACGGAAGCTGGGCAAAGTGCGTATGGTATGGGATGCAGCAGCATCGGTGAACGGAATCTCTCTGAATTCGGAGCTGCTCAAGGGTCCGGATATGCTAGTTCCCCTCCCTCGAGGGGAGTCAGTTTCAAGAACGTCCGGTTGCTTTTGGGAATGACATCCAGGAAATGTACCACCAAATCCACATTAGAGTCGAGGACAGGCAGGCGCATTGGTTCCTGTTCAGAAAATTCAGTATGTGAAGAACGTCAACGCTATGCAGTTTTCGGAGAGATATTCGGAAGCAACAGAAGCGATCGTCAAGTGTCACTATTTTGACGACTACTACGATAGTACGGACACCGTTGAAGAAGCGGTACGGAGGGCCAGGGAAATGAGGTGCATCCATTTGCGTGGAGGCTTCCGAATCAGAAACTGGGTGTCAAACTCCAACGCGTTCCTGGGGGAGCATGAAGAGCAACGCTATGCGTCATCAGTGGTGCACTATAGCCAGGACAAAGCTGCAGAGTACGAGCGTGTGCTAAGCATCGTATGGGATACGATTGGAGACGTCTGTTGTTTCGCCTCGAAGTTCGAATGTTCAAAGGTTCTCCGAGGAGAACAGCGTCCCACGAAGCGAGTGATCCTTAGTATTGTGATGGCTCAGTTTGACCCAGCCGATTTCCTCACTTCAATAACAATCCTGGGTAAAATGCTGATCTAAGACCTGTGGAGAACAAGGTGCCAGTGGGATGACGTGGTAGATGACCTGTCATTCAGGTATTTCGGCACTGCACGATACGATGAAGTTTCTCAAGTACAGCTGCATATTTTCACGGACGCTGGTGAGTCTGCGTATGGATGTGTGGCATATTTCCGCACCATTGTGCGGGTAAAGGTGACATGTGCGTTGGTGATAAGTCGTGCGAAGGTAGCACCGCTAAAACAGGTGTCTATTCCGAGCCTGGAACTTCTGGCGGCAGTACTCAGTGCACGTATTTCCCACATGGTGCGTAAAAACCACAACATCTCCGTCAGCAACGTGGTATTCTGGATAGACGCAGAGATCGTTCTTTCCTGGTCGCCCAACGTCGCTACAAGCAGTTTGTTTGCTTCCGCATCGGAGTGATTCTGAGCCAAACAAGGCTAACAGACTGGCGCTGGGTACCGACGAGGTTGAACGTAGCAGATTTGGTGACGAAGTGGGGAAAGAATCCAGAACTCCACTCAAATAGTCCGTGGGTGCGAGGCCCCTGTACGACCGGAAGATTGGCCGCACCACATTTGGGAGGTGTCTGGGAGCGTTTGGTACGTTCCGTGAAAGAGGAGCTAATAGCGCTGAATGACGGAAGGAAGTTGACGGACGAGATTCTGTAGACAGCGATCGTGGAGGCAGATGAATTCATCAACTCTCCTCTGCACACCTGTGTATCGCAGTAGTCCGAAGCACTCACCCCAAACTACTTCTTGCGGGCGCATCACCGAACCAGTTAAGTGAAACACTTCCACCTCCCCATTCTGTAGTGGCTCTTCGGGGCACTTTCCAGCGGACACAGCAGCTAGCCAGCGTGTTTTGGGAGAGACGGATAAAGGAGGGTGTGCCTTCGTTGAACCAAAGGTCGAACTGGTTCAACGAGTCAATTCCGTTGCAAGTAGGTGATCAGGTGTACGTGGTGGATGCAAAGCTGGCTGTCATAGCGGTACGAGATGGTAACCCTGAACCATGTGGCTTCCGGGGCAGAGTAATGGGCCGGGTAATGTTCTGGCAGCACTGGCCGTACGCACCGACGAAGTATACGTGGCAGATGACATATGGTAAGAAGAGGAGAAAAGACAGAAAGAGAAAGCGAAAAGGACATACGTCAAGGGTAGAAGAGGAGAAAAATAAAAACAAACTGAATTGTATAGTGAAAGAGTTCAATACAAGTTGATGAAATTTGGTGAAAATTTAGTTAATAGTTTAATTGAGTGATATTGAGTGGAGTTCCGTGAGCAAATCATAAAATTGGTTGTACGATCACAACACAAAAGACGATGAGTAGTGTGAGAGATATATTAATGACAGGAATTAAACTAGATCTCAATCGTAACAGCTGACTACACCATGGTGAACGTGTTGCGGGTACCGGTAGCTGGTAGAGCAAAACTACCAAAAGAGAGCTAAACGCAAAACATAAGGCAATGTGCACCAAGAAATCAGAAAACGAAGCCAATGATATTAACAACTTATATTCAACATGATTGTGTTCTCATCTCCTCGCTTTCCTGTCATCTGCCTTACTTTTTTCTTTTTCCCTACTTCTTTCACTTATCTCTAAGATCTTTTCCCTAACTTCGCATGCTTCTTAACCTGTCGCTCATTCTAGACTTTATGGTACTCACGACGCTGCCTTTGGTGCACCCCATGCACCAGCTTCACGCAAACCAGACCTTCCCTCTCCATAGCGCGGTTCCGTTCTGCATAACTCCGAGCTACTGCTCTGATGTGCTCGCTTCCACGGCGTGGTGAAGTTGAATGCTGATCGTCCTTTCCTCTTGATCACGGTGCGACAACGCCGAAGCTGTGAAGTTTGAAGCGGCCCTCGTGTCAACGTCGACGGATCCAATCTGCCTGCGAACTGAAATTGGCAAAACAAAAAGAGGCCCTGTGGCAATCCGCTGGAATCAGAATTCGGTTGTCGTCCTCTTCTTTTAGTCCCACTCACTTCCAATGGAAAGCCTCTTCTGTTGATTAGATTTCGTTACTCTGGACGGTTCGATTGCCTCAGCCTTCGTAAATACCTTGAATGAGGTTGCAGCCAACAAGGTGCAGTTCACGGAAAGTTCACATTTAGGTTAGAGTCCTTGGAATTATGGGATCTGAAACAACTCACCTTCCCAGCGGGGCTCGGTTGCACTCCACCACACAGAACAATCACCACTGATCTTCTTTGTGATCAGGAATTTCACCGTTCGGTACAACTCCGATTGCGATCGACCAGTTCTGGTACTGCTACGCGTTCTCGTCTAGGGTGAGTAAGGTAATAGATGGAAGTTTTGCTGCCGAATTAGGATTTGTATCGCGCTTTGTTACCTTTCTCCGCGGCATTGTGAAGTGGACAATTCACTCCCTTTTTACAATGTTTGGTATTTACAATGTTTGTTTATCGCTCAACTTTCCTTATGCAGTAATTTTCGTCCTCAAAACAAACTAAACCTAACAAACGGTACAGTGGTGCCTTAACTTTCCCGCGCGTCCCAGGAGCATTGACGGAAACGGTCTACATTCGATATATGACGTAGTACTAACAGAAATTGTAGAACAGACAGGTAAATTTAAAGTGGACAACAAAAAATGATTAATTGCATTAAATTTAAAATTACATTAGAACCAGGAATTCACAAAACGAAGTAGAAGGAAGTTGTAGACGAAGAGCAAACTAAAAACGAAAAGGTGAGATATGTCAGTGACATATCTGCAAAGTCGACGTAGGACTGCTTGTTGATGTGGAGGAATTGTAATAGAATAAATAAATATCTACTATATTTTGTTCAGTCTAAAGACTCATCAAACCATCTGTCATTAGTTTTAGTTTTCCACGAAAATTAATATAGTCAACTCTTTATAACTCTTGAAGTGGCCCTTAAAAGGGCCATTTGGTATTCAGTTATTCGCTGTTCCTGGAGTGATCCGAGTAGAACCGGTAATTGTCGAGTATAAGATGATGATTTGGTAGACAGTCGAATGGGTGGTCGTTGTTATTGGTTCTGTTCCATGGAAGAAAAGCATATAATATTAGTCTTTAGGTGTTTTAGGAGCGTTAATACTGTGTATGAAAATCTTGAATTCAACTCTTTAGAACTCCTTAAGTGGCCCTGAAAAGGGCCGTTTGGTATTTTGTCGTTTGTTGTTTATGGTCCGAGTAGTACAGACAATGGTCCAGTGCTAGGTGATGGTTGGTTGTCGAATGGGTAGATGTTGTCATTCCAGTTCATGTTCCACAATATCTGCTACCTGTCGATTAAATGGTTCGGGTGCTTCGAATGCGAGTACAGACAACATAGGTCTTTGATACGAAAAATATGAACAATAACGTCTGCACTCTACGCCGATATTTTTAACAAACGTTAAATCTATACAAGAACCAGCAAGTGTGGTTGCTTTATTACGAAGGTTTGCTAAAGTAAATTTTAAATGTGTTTGCATAAAATCTAGAAAATCTATGTTTTCATGTTTGGAAACGTCAATGTTAAAGTCTCCAGTCAACACAACTGGCGTATCTTGCGCAGCATACTTGAACAACTTGCGAATCAAGAACAATTTTAAATTCTTGGTAGTTGTTCCTGGTGAAATGTACACCACAACCAGCAGAACTTCAGTGTCTGATATCTTAGCTGCACAAATGTCCTCAACGTTATCGACAACGCAGAACATCTCGTCATGATGTTCACTGAGCTGTTGGATTTTTTGGGTAGCAGCTATAGTGGTAGCCCTGTCCTGCTGGTATATTGCTACACCACCTGCTCTCAAGTTGCAGCGTTTGAACTGAACGATGCAGTGGTAGCCTTCAATATCGACTAAGGAGTCATTGTCTAGCCAAGTCTCACTCAGTGCGAGGAATTCCACGCTTGTCAAAATCCGATCTGAGGCGATATCCATCACGTGAGCGTTCAAACTTTGAACATTGATGCTCATCAACGTGGTGGCAGAACCCTTGCTTTCCAAAACTTGGTATAGTTTATCCCCAAGTGTTTGTAATCGATGGTTTTGCGACTTATGAACAGTTAACGCACAGGCACTGACCACCGGAAACTGTTTCCGCTTGCATTTAATAATGCCACTCAACTTTATACTAGCCGAGCGTTTGGAGATGGGAGTCCAATCCTCTTGTAGGATTCCAGGTCTGGCGAAAACGGCAGGTCTTGCTTTAATCCTAAATGCAGCACCTATCGCCGCATTCTCGAACTTAAACCACAACTTTACGATCTGCTGCCAAGAATCGTCTTCGTCCTGTTCGAGGTATTTCAGCTCGCCGATTCACTACACCATCTTCGACATCATTCTCATTACTCGGTTAGCTCATAAGATATTAATAAAACGAACACTTTCTTAGGCAAAATGTTTTGTTCGCCCTGAAAAGGGCGGGTTTTATTAATTGTCGGGGGAACGCGATCGAAATTTGTTTCTCGGTCTGAAATGGCCCTAGGCTGGTCGTGGCAGCCTGATATGGCCTGAATATTTGACAGGAATGGGTCAGCTGCTGCTGGGCACTGCTGGTACCGAGAGCTGCTGCTGCCAAAGCTGGGTGCTGCCACGACCAACTGGGCACTACTGGGTACTGATAGGTGCTATGGTACCGCCAGCTGCTGCTGGGTACCCAGAGCTGCTACTGCCACAGCTGGGTACTACCTAGCCGGGTGCTGCCTAGCGGGATATTGCCACCTGCAACTTCTCCCACCGGGAGATCCGCGCAGCTCCAATGCTGCCGAAAGAATGAGGCATTAGTTCTACTCGCTGATCTCGTTGTCCGCTCTGCTGTTTGCTGATTGGTTAATACGCTCCACGTATCACGTGATGTGGTATTTTGGCGCGAGTGTGATATTCTTTATTTCCCGCTCATTTCTTCTACTGGTGATTCATATCGAAATGAATATGAAAACAATTTATATGTATATATGATAATTAATATATATATATATATATATATATATATATATATATATATATATATATATATATATATATATATATATATATATATATATATATATATATATATATATATATATATATATATATAATTTTATTGCATATTCTAATAATAATAAGAATTATTGTTATTATTTTAGTGCCATGTAGTGAAAATGTCGATTAGATCAAGATAAAATATTAATTTAACAAACTCTCTTATTGGGAAAATTGTTTTGGTCGCCCAGAAAGAACAGGTTGTATTAATTATCGGGGGGAACATAGGGATCAAATTGGCTTCTCGGTCTTCTCAAGTAGCAGGGTGGCCTGAATGATTGGCGAGTAATCACCCTGTGAAATTGTCAGAACAGAGAAATTCGGGATTTACATATAAATAAGCAGCATCAGCTTCGGCCACTTTATCCGCTCTTGAAGTAACGCGAAGTAACATTACAACCATGCGTTTTAATGAAAATGTCGATTATCTTATGATAAAATAATATTTTAACAAACTCGTTAATTGGTAACATATTCGCCCTGAAAAGGACGGGTGTTTATTTAATTGTCGCGGGGCAACATGGTACACGTTCGAAATGTGCTTCTCGGTCTTCTCAAGTAGAGATGGCCTGAATTTTCTCCGGGCTCTTGAAGTAACACCATGTTGAAGTAACGCCATGTAGTGAAAATGTCGATTTGCATATTGTTTTGGTCGCCCTGAAAAGAACGGGTTGTATTAATTGTCGGGGGAACATGGTACGCGATCAAATTTGCTTCTCGGTCTTCTCAAGTAGCAGGATGGCCTGAATAATTGGTAGGAAACCACCCTAAGAAATTGTCGGAACAGAAAAAATCAGGATTTACATATAGATTGACGCGGCTCGGCCATTTTATCCGGGCTCTTCAAGTTACGCCATGTTGAGACGGTGCCTTGTGATGCTATTTTCATTACTCGATTAGCTCATAAGATATTAATAAAACAAACTCTTTAATTTGGCAAATTGTTTTGTTCGCCCTGAAAAGGGCGGGTTTCATCAATTGTCGGGGGAACGCGATCGAAATTTGTATGTATGGCCTGAATATATGACAGGAATCCACTGTATGTACTGTCATCGTCAGCTGCTTTTTAAGTCACGACCACTTGGTTTAGGGGGATGGATGTGGGTCGAGGCGTCATTCGTGTCATGTCTCGCCTCATGTCCAATCATTATTCTTTGAACGCTCATTTATACCGGGTTGGGCTGAGCGACAGCAATCTCTGTGAGTGTGGACAAGGATATCAGGACGCAGATCACGTTATTTGGTCTTGCGCTGAACATCGTGGAGTCAGATCGGGGCTCTATGATTCCCTTCCGGCTCGAGGTAGACAACCCAATGTGCCAATTCGAGATATTTTTTCTGTACGTGTTTGGGAGTACATGAAACTCATATATGTGTTTTTGACTAACATTAGCTCTAGATTGTAGTTAGTTTAACCTGTATGTTTAGTTTAAGTTTTTTTTCTTTTTCAAAAAATGTTCAAGTCAAAAGAAAACCATAAGTTGTATAGTTATAAGTGTTTCAATAATTTAGAATTTAAATTTAATGTGTTATGTGAACCATACTTTAAATTTCCACCCTTTTTCCCATCCGTAATTTGTAATTCCTATCAACCTCGAGACGGCCGCGCTTAATCGGTTTTATCCCCCTAACTTTAGTTTTAAGATAAATGATGTATAAAAAACATGAAAATTTGGCTCTGTAAAGTTGATTCGATTGAGCCTGTACAAATAAGTGCTTAGTTAAAAAAAAAAGTCACGACAGGCTGGGAACTGCTGGCTACCAACCACCAGCTGCTGCTGCCACGACCAGGTGGGCATTACTGCAATGCTGGGTACCGAGCGATGCTGCTTTAGCCCAGCTTTACCTCCCACCGGGAGATCCGCTCAGCTCCAATGCTGCCGAACGAATGAGGCATTTGTTCGGAAATGTGCCTTTTATCATGGCATCGGGTATCATTGCATGAACAAAAGGGGGTATCAACTAAAGCAATGTGAATCAAATTCATTAAAAGGGGAGGGGCATCTGATGTTTCGCCAAACACTAGCGTGAAACAGAATCTACCTCTTGAGAACAAAGAATAAGAAGAAGAAGACGATGGGAGGCGTCTCTTGCTTAGATTTGAAAACTGTGCTAGGAAATTTGGTTAATTTACTCTGCGAATCGAAATTATAAGACATCACCTTACATTTACGTTATTTTTAATAAGTTAATGTTAAAAATCAATTAACTTGATTACTAAGACTGATACGTAGAATTATTTCCAATCGATGGGTGCAAACGATATGAAAATCGTTTATGCAATGACTTAGTTATTATCGCTCAAAATATCCAAAACGACCCGTAACGCGGTCGATTTCAGAAATTTTAGAACGGCGCCCCAGTATAGAAATGAAAGACGTAGTCCTACGTCAAAATTGTGTGTAGGCAAAACCATTGACACTAAGACAAAAAACTTGACAATTATATTGATTTAACCTCCACAGTTTGATCATCATGTGAGGGTGATAGCAAAGAACGATTTGTTTTTACACCCGACCTTGATCCGAAAAAGTCACTTATTTTAGTATTGGAAAATATCCACATGTGTTTCCACGAGCTAAGCGAAACATGCTGCAGCATTCTTTTTATAGATAACCGGTCGTGGCTATGGAAGCGTTCCTATTTCAATCATGTTTAGACCTTTAGTTACAGTTATGGTTCGTTAAGAGACAGATTATCAAATTTTTCGAACGATGCCATGGTGGTAATGTGGGAAATGCCGGCTGAACGCCCAACAGATATGCAGCAGACATCCCAATCAGTGGACACAACGGAACTGAACGGAGAACCGAACCACCTTGGAACTTTTCGCGCGGGGTAAAAGAAATAAAACCGGGACGTTTAATAAAGGAACTTGTTTATTTCTCGCGTGGTTATACATGAGTAAGTTTTTGTTTCTTTCCGACGAACGGTTGGCAGCTCTTCATAGCAGTGGCGGCGTATGGAAAAATGTCACCCCAATCTACACTGCGCCAACACTCCTCCTTGACATATTACTCTCCTTGATCAGTCCGTTCAGCTGTGCTGACCAAACCTATCTTTTCAGCGAATCTTCTCTGATTCACTGCGCCTAACGGTTTTGTCAAGATGGCGGCAGTCATTTCCTCCGACGAACAATACTGCAAGACTATGACGCCTTTCTCCGCCAGGTCCTTTGAGTAGTAGAGACGTGTGTCGATATGTTTCGACCTTCTCGACAGTCGCTCCTCCTTCACCAAATCGATGCAGCTTCTGTTGTCCTCCAAAATCATCGTTGGACCATTTTGCTTTTCACCAAATTCTCTCTGAAAACGCCAGAGCCAGACTACCTCCTTGCATGCCTCCGATAAGGCAATGTACTCCGTCTCCATGCTAGACAGCGAAACACTTGTCTGCTTCCGACTTGCCCAGCATACAGTTGCCTCTCCCAACCGAAAGACATAGCCGGTGTTCGACTTCCGGTCGAAAGTGTCTCCACTCCAATCGGTGTCACTATAACCGATCAGCGTGATTGGTCCGTCTCGATTTGTTGCCAGCGTCAGCTTGTAGTTGCTCGTCTTCAGCAGGTATCGGACGACACGTTTCAGTTCTATCTAGTCGATCACGGTTGGACAGCTCACTTGACGACTCAAGATGGAAACACTCACGGCAACGTCGGGGCGCGTATTCACGGTCACGTACAGGAGTTCTCCTACAAGACTGTGGTAACGCCGATTATCGTCCAGCTTCTTACTGCTTTCTTGATTACGGTAGTAGCCAATGTCGATCGGAACGCTTGACCCCTTGGCATGTTGAAGCCCGAAGTGATCCGCTATCTTTTGGTCCGCTTCTTGGTCCAAGCTGTAGAAGCCGTTGATCTTCGTTACACGTACAACCGGGAAATTGCTCACTTCTCCAAGCGATGAAAGAGTTATTTTCTTGCTCAGCTCAACCTCCAGATCAGAAATGTCCTTCTTGTTGGTGCTCGTTGCCAGCATGTCGTCGACATATATTAACAGATACATTTTTCTTCCGTCGGCCAGTCTCTTTGAATACAAGCACGGATCCGATCGAGATTGCCCGAGGCCCAGGGTCGTCAGAATTCCGCTGATGGTCGTGTTCTACACTCTAGCAGCCTGTTTGAGGCTGTAAAGGCTACGCTGGATACGGCACACGAGATTCTCGTTGCTCTCATCGATGAATCCTTTCGGCTGCTGCATATAGATAACTTCTTGCAGCCGACCATGCAGATACGCTGACTCAACGTCAATGTCAACCATGTTGTGATGGCCAGCAACCGTCAAGAGAATATGAAAAGTCGTCAGCGTCACAAATGGCACGAACACAACATCGTAGTCCACGCTGATTTGCTGCGAGAAGCCTCTCGCTACTAGCCGTGCCTTGAAGCGAGTAACATTTCCAGCGTTATTCTCCTTCTTTCTAAACACCCACTTGCAGCTTATGGGTACACGACCAGTCGGTAGTTGTTCCAGCTTCCACGTTTCATTTTTCATCAGCGACTCGTAGAACTCGTCGTCAGATTCGTTTCCTGGTTCCTCCTCCTCAATCTCCGGCTCTTCTATAACGGCTTGATCCTCCTGATCAGTAACTTCATCCTCCTTCTAGATCGGGACATCCTGCTCAGATTCATGTGCCACGCTTGGTTCCACGAGGTATTCACTACTGCTAGCAGCTGAACCACTAGACATTAACGACCCATCACCGAGTTCAACGAATCGCGCATCGCGGGTGATTGTGATCGCGTTCGTCATTGGATCGAGGAACCTGTAGGCCTTCCGATCGTCGCAGTCGCCAACGAACACCAGTCGTTGTGCCTCACTATCAAGCTTGGACCGTTTTACGTTCGGAATGTGTGCGTAAACGAGACTTCCAAACACCCGCAAGTTACTCAACCATGGCTTCTCACCGAACCAGATTTCGTACGGCGATCTCTCGACCGTTCGCGATGGCAGTCTATTCTGCAGGTAGGCCGCGGTTGCGACTACTTCTCCCCAGAACCGCTTCGGGAGGTTGGCGTCCAGAAGCATGCACGTCGCCATCTCCTGGAGATAGCGATTTTTGTGCTCTGTGACGCCGTTCTGCTGAGGCGAATAAGCAGCTGTGAACTGGGCTTGTATGCCCTCCAGATCATAAAACTGTTTCAGCTCTCGATTCGCGTATTCGCCGCCGCTGTCCGATCGAATTACGCATGGCGCCCTTCCAAATTGCGTCTTCACATGCGTGACGAATCGCTAGATGCATCCGGCTGCGTCTGACTTCTGCCTGAGAAGGCACAACACCGTGTACCGGCTATGATCATCGATGAGGGTCATCAGATAACGACACCCTCCCGAAGTGATGTTTTCCATCGGACCGTATGGATAAGGAGACGTCCGTATGGATATGGTCTAGAACACGTTTCGCCCGAGTTTGTTAGAGTTTAGGAAACGGAATTCTGGATGACTTACCCTGAAGGCAGTGCTCGCAAACTTGCCGTTATCGCCAATCCTGAACTTTGAGTCCTTCACAAAGGTTGTTTGCTCTGATCCGATCAAGAACAGCCGGATCCTGATGCCCGAAGCGTCGATGCCAGGTGTGCTGGCAACTCGTCAAGTGCCGACCCTCCTTTGCCAGCTTTGCATCCTCCACTTCGTTCAGTACATACAGGTTGCCTCGAAGTTCCGCTACTGCCTCAACTTTTCCTGTCGAGCTCGAAATAATACACCGGGATTCTCCAAATTTGACCTTCAACCCCTTTTGGGTCAGCTTCCGCACGGACAGCTACGGACTGTCAAGGCTGGGAACGTAGAGCACATCCTTGAACAGAACCTCCAGAACCCCACCTGTGTCGTCGACACACTTCACTACACCTTCGCCTATGCCGGACGAAGTAAAAGTTGAGCCATCCGCAAGTAGCACCTTGATTCTGACATCCTCGTTCAGCGTGGTAAAGAAAGCCTTCTCGTTTGTCATGTGGGTTGAGCATCCACTATCGACAAACCAACCACTGTTCCGGTGTTTGTTTCCAGCCATGAAACAAACTGTGACGTCAGCTTCGGATACCTTCTCCACTTTCGGTCCGCCTTTCTTTCCGCTCTTGGGTGGATCGTTACTCTTCTTCTCCTGCTGCTGTTGTTGTTTCACCTGGCGGCAGTTCCACCGAAAGTGGCTTGGCTTACGGCAATAGTAACAGATTTTATCCTTCCGCCCAGCGGTCTGCAGCTTTAACGCATTCTCACCGGTATTTGTCGAACGATCCAATCGCCGCTGGTATTCGTCAAGCAGCTTTTGCTTGACCAGTTCCATCGTCTGGTCATCGGGTGACTCTCCATAGCAGTCACCAAGCCTCTAAACGACTTGGGCAGACTCCGATAAATCACGGCGACTTTCAGTGGTTGCTCGAGCTCCAGACCAGCGCACGACAGACGATCAAATTGCTCCTCCAGTTCGACCAGATGCTTCTCGACGTCGCCACTTTCCGGCATGTTCAGACTGCAGATACGTTGCAGAACTGACACACGTGACGTCATCGTGGTCTTTTCATGAAAATCTTTTGTGCGTTTCCACACGTCCTTGGCCGAAGTAGTATTTCGGATCAGATTCAGTTCATTGTCTTCAACATAGAGCATGATAGCCGCATGTGCCTTACGGTCAGCTTTTGTCCAATCCGCTGTCACCGGTTCTGGCTTTGGATCACTCACTGCACACCACGTATCTTCTCGTTTTAAAAACATTTCCATCTGGGTTTTCCAAACTTGATAGTTTTGATTGTTCAGCCGGGCAAAGAGATGTTTTTCACTCATCTTCACTTGTTTTGTGTCACGAAGCAAAACAAAGAAACGCGAACCACAACAGTCTTTTTTTTCCGCACAGATTCAGTAGTCTCAACAAACAAAGGCGAGAGAATCACTGCTCACGACTCATGTGAAGTTTTCTCCCCAAAAAAGTACCGCACCGCGTGCAGCAGACGTACAGACCCGTTGACTAACACAACCGCAACAAAGTTCACACAGCAGCAACCGCTCCGCTGCTTTTCGTCCGAAACGCAATTTTTCTTTCACCCGTAGCTGGGCCCTTAACCTGTGGAAAATGCCGGCGAAACGCCCAACAGATATGGAGGCAGACAACCCAATCAGCGGAAACAATGGAACTGAATGGAGAACCGAACCACCTTGGAACTTTTCGCGAGGGGTAAAAGAAATAAAACCGGGACGTTTAATGAAGGAACTTGTTTATTTCTCGCGTGGTTATACATGAGTAAGTTTTTGTTTCTTTCCAACGAGCGGTTGGCAGCTCTTCATAACAGTGGCGGCGTATGGAAAAATGTCACCCCCATTTACACTGCCAACAGGTAAGAAGTTGGAGAACACCACGCATGTTTTGATTTTATTCCGTTTAGGTTTATCATCACCCTGCGCGTCAAAACACTGCATAATAATTATCGTTACTTTTTTTTTACTGAGCCTACCTGTTGCCTAATTATTGCTAATGTTATGCAAAAGTTAGTGAAAGATTAGTTTACAGTCATGTCTGTTTTGACTGAAAATCACAAAATAATTCTATACTCCAAATATACATTATAATCACGTGCTCATACATTTCACTGTTGATTGCATTGACATTGGTATAGTACTTAAATTAGCAGCACGCGATTTCCATTAAGATACATTAATAGCATAGTATCGTTAAAAGCTGATAACATTTCAAAGCCATTGAAAATCGATAACAGACATTCCTGTTGCATTCTTGCTATATAAACTATATGGTGCTTGCTGGATTCATCAGTTTTAACCATTATTGAAGTTGAGGTTCATTCATTTAAAATGTTGCTGCTCATACTGCCATTATTGGTAGCATTGGCTACGGCTTCTAAAGATTCGAGATGCGTGCAATACAGTGCTGGAGCTGAAGCGATGACATTATCACATCACACCGACTGCACCAAGTTCTACATTTGCGATGTCGAAGGAAACGCTCTGGAAATGAGATGTCCTTCAAAAACATACTTCAGCAAAATTGAAGGTGTTTGTTCATTCGACTCATCTGACTGCACTGGAGGTGAAAACATCGAAATTGAGCAACCAGAGGATAACCCATCTAACAATGAGTTGCCTGATGTTATTGATAATGGCTTCAAAAATGAACAGGAATTCCTCCAAATGGTAATTTAATCTGCACAAATTTACGATTTATTATTAATTGTGTTCCTTCTAGGCTTGTATGAATCAACCATCAGGAAAAACTCTTCCGTTATTCGATGACTGCTTCTCATACGTTGTCTGCCTTCAGCAAAAACCTATTATTCTAACGTGCCCTGAAGGTTTGGCGTATGATCATAGAAACAATAAGTGTGATTTCAAGGAAGTTGCTGATTGTAAAGGTCATGAAATACCTATGCCCGTAAAACCAATTGTTGTTCCAGAGCAAAACAATATCTATACAGTACCAGAATTGTTACCATTTGAAGTGCTCACAAATTCTGTTTGGAATGTACCAAATGTACCACTGCAGAAGCCAATCGTACCACTCCCGGAAGCACCCTTAATCTCAATTCCTATGGAATCTGAGAGACCATCAGAGCCATTCATTTCCATGCCACAAATCCCAGTTATTCCAGAAATTCCTGTTTTGCTGCCACAGAACCCTAGCATTCCAGTTTTGCCAGAAGAACCTTCAAAGGATACCGATATGGCACAGGAATTTATGCCTTATGGTCCAGTTACTTACTCCGATCCACGATGCTTGCAACGATTTGATCCAAATAATCCAATCCTTCTTCCCCACCCACGAGACTGTACTAAATACTACGTCTGTGTTGGAAATAATGCCATCGAGAAGGATTGTCCCAAAGGTCAACACTGGAGTGATGAGCACAGCTGGTGTGACTTCCCTTCTCGGGCCAAGTGTAGTCGCATGTAAGAAATACTTGAAGGCAATAGAATACCAATACTACTCGAAAAATACAAAAATTACTCCAGGTGGTTTGAAGTACTAAACAGATGCACTCTTATCAACTTTGAAATATAATGAAAAGTAGTACAAGCAGAACATTCCACAACACGGTGTTCAGATTTCACTTATTAAGAAACTGATCCTCTGATTTCATTTATTAAGATACTGATCCTGGATGAACAATAACCATATTAAGTTTTTAACTACTAAATAGTTCCGAATGCCATCCCATTGCATCCATCCAAACTGATATATTGCAAGCATATTTTTGATGAAGTTTTTTTCAGAAGCAGATAATTTATCATCTCCATGCGAAGCGCTAGGAGCGGACAGTAATTTTATTGCTAGAACAAATAGACATGAAGAGAAAGTGTATTGATAGATCCGTAAGGGAACGGCAGGCTTTTGAAATTGAATAGATGTAAGTTTGAAAACGAGCGGAGGGCATTTGATCGTATACTACCGTTCAAATGCCCTCCGCTCGTTTTCAAACTTACATCTATTCAATTTCAAAAGCCTGCCGTTCCCTTACGGATCTATCAATACACTTTCTCTTCATGTCTATTTGTTCTAGCAATAAAGTTACTGTCCGCTCCTAGCGCTTCGCATGGAGATGATAAATTATCTGCTTCTGAAAAAAACTTCATCAAAGATCGTTACTTCCGCGCTGGGGAGAATACAAAAATAACAATCAAAAGTGAAGCATATTTTGCTTATTTTCTTTCTTCTTTAGTCTTCACTCAGCGAAAAAAACTTTCGATATTCATAAGATTGCATTATGATTATTTGCTATAAGAATTCTGTATAAATTTCATAAATTTATCTTATGAAATATAATGATGTTGAAAAAATAACAATATGGAGCAACCTGGATTCGAACCTTGAACGTTGGGGTTATGGGTCCAGTGGCTTGCCCACTAGTATATATCAACACTTGTAATCTTGGAAGCTTAAAGGCGTACAAGAACAACAACGTGTGAAACAAAATCCGTTCATAAGTCAGCCTTATGAAATTCCAAAACGTCGTTCATAAGATGAACCTTATGAAATTCCTAAGATTATTTGGCTGAGTGTATGTTTAAATTTGAGTTCAAAGCCACGCTCTATGATACGAAAGGATAAATTTCGCGACAAAAATCGATAACTCAAAAACCATTAACTTAGACAGATGATGTCTTCGGGAGATTTAATATAAAAAATAAGATCTATCTTTAAGTTTGGGTGTTGACTAGGGTGGTCCTTTTATGTTCATAATAAAATTTTCAACTTTTTATTCTTATGATTTAGAGGGTTTTAAGCTTCTAGAGAATTGTAGATATTTTAATTTAATGTAACTTTGCTGAAAAATTTTACTTCTATCTCATCTACGTATCGTTTTATAACAGTTTTTCTAACTGTCCTTAGGGTGGGACTTAAAAAAATAGATTTTTTGCTGTAACTTTTTTATATCAATTTCAATTTGAAACTTTGCAGAGATGGCTTTTAGGGTATCAAATGACGCACATTTTGAAGATACAAGATAGTTGCTAGTTATTGTACTGAAAAAGTTGTAGGGGTTGAAGTGTAAAAAAAAAAATAAAAATATTTGCAAACACAGAGTACGTGAACAGAAATTACAAAATTATTTGTCCCCTTTTGGAAAAACAATCGTTTTAAAAAAAAAATTTAAACTTTTTTTTGTCTATTCTACTACGTCACCTGATGATTAGCGTGTGGTGTGAGCGGCGACTGTTGCTCCGACGAAAGTACGGGGGAGGTGGATACTTTCCTTCGATGACGCGACAGATGTGACGTCGCGTACCGTTGACATATGTTGTGATTAACCCCGTGGTGAAAGTTCCGATGATGAACCACTCTGCCACCCAAACGTAATGCTGGCAGAAGGTGGTTGACGACGGACAAATGACAGTGCGTGTCCGTTTGTTGCCGGCTAATTCCAGGTTGGAAATAAAAATCTTCGCACTTCGAAGTAATGCTGCTCCGTGGCTACCCAAGGAACGTCGGGCCGTCCGGATTCGTTCTTCAATGCGGCCTCAAAACAAGGAGGTGTGCTTTCCGGGACATACAACGGTTTTCCGATGGTCGTACAAAAGAAGCGGGTGTAGGACCTTGACTGCTCCTTGGCAGTTCTCTCCGGTTTTCGATGTGGGTTTCCCACGTGGCGAGCTTCCGGTGGGCAAAGTGAGGTTATGCCCTGACCGGCGACCTTCGTTTGAAGGAAATCTTCAAACGATGAACATATTTTATTATTTCACATAATTACCATACCATAGTTTAATTTACCTGGTTTAATGCTATGATTTTTCACGAGTGCGACCTGATTTTTTTTTTTAATATAAAATATTGTTTATTTAGTTTTGTACATAAATAACATATCAAATAAATCAAAATTAATTTTCTAGACTTAACACATAGTCTAATTCCCCTTCATCGATTCTATTATTAACATTACAATTAACATAGTTGATGTATTTTATTATCGTTTTTAGAATAATATTTTTATTGGCTGTTGTCATGTTAGCCAGAATTAGCCTTACAACTTCATCGAAAGAAACTCTAGTAGCACACTTGTTGCTATTCAGTTGAGATAACATAAATATGACTTACTAAGTCATAATCAAGTTACTACAACTAGCTCTGACCGTAGTGTGCTACTTGGGAAGTCTCTGCCATCTGCTGAGTGTCGTTGTCAATCTCCGCTAAATGTATGTCCATGCATCAGCTACTCGAGGGCATTCGCTGAACCTGTGTTCCAATGTCTCGATGGTGCGCACCCGACAGTGCTGACAATTGGGGTCATTTGCACGACCAATGATGTGCAACAAGCTGCGATGTTCCGTCTTTTCGTTCACAAAAAAGTAGAGATCGCTGCGTTGTTGTGACGATAGTCGTTTCATCGAAATGTTGATCCAGATTTTCTTCCAGTTTTGGCCCGGATGATTCCTTTCTACTCTTGGCAGGTCCGTTTGATCCAAGTAGAGACGGTGTATTTGATCGCTGGAGGGGTTTTGTTGGATGTGGTGAGGAAATAAGGGAATTTGCTGAGAAAGGAGTTTGAGACAAAGAAGATTGACGGGGGGAGGATTATTTTGAACGAGAAGGGAATGATAAAAGGGAAGGGAAACGATCTCTTGCAGGTGACCGTTGATGAGAAGCGCTTTACACTTGATCGCCGGCAATTGTAGCTTAAGTCCGCCTTGTTCTATGCTACGCGCCAACTGCTGCATTGGTATTCGAGCAGGCAGCCCTCGAAACAGGAACGTGCCCATCAGCGAAGTTAATTTTGCCGTGTGAGCACATTGCGGTGGGATTACAGACGAAAGGTACCATATCTTCGCTGTGATGAAGGTGTTCAGCAGTACTACTTTCTGCTGCAGGTTGAGTGAACGCATGCTATGCAACCAAATAAGTTGCGAGGTCCTAGATACCAAAGCATCCCAGTTTAACTTCACCATCAGCCGCACTGAGTTGGTGAAAATAACGCCCAACACCTTCACGTTCTGCTTTGTCTGCAGATTCGGTACCGTCAGAGGTTCTCCATTGATGAAACCTACGTCAACTGCCACTGTTTTCTGCCGATTTAGTGTCGCCCCAGCCACGCTTCCGAAATAATCGAACAGCTGGAAGATCCGTTCGATCGTTTGTGTTGATGTTACAATCACAGTAACATCATCAGCATACGCTACGCAGAGCTCTTTCCCACACACACGTTCCATTCGTATAAGCAGGGGATGTAAATAGAGTACGAAGAGCAACATCGACAAAGGGTCTCCCTGACGAACCGACCTCTCTATGCGGAAGCGCTCAGAGAGATGCCCATTCACCATCACACGTGATGCTGAGGAATCAGCTATCCGCGCAAGCCAACCGATGAAGTTTGAGTTGAGACCCAGTGACAGTAGAGTACGATGCAGGAACTCATGCGAGACCCGATCGAATGCTTGAGCATGGTCAAAAGAGATTAATTATGCCTTCTCTTTTCTCGCAATCAGCTGTGCCAAGCGATCCTTGAGCGACAGTGTTGATTGAAAAATAGATTTATCGGTGTTGCAACATTTTTGCGCGTCGCTCAGAACGCAATGGTTTCGTAGCACGGGTTCTAGACGGGCCTTCATCACACGGGAGAGGATTTTGTAGTCTATGATGAGCAGGCTGATCGGTCGGTATGCACTTCTAGGGTTTTTTTTTCATTAGGGCGAACCTACAATTGAGAGATTCTCTCTGGGCTTGCTCTCTTTCATTCATAAACCAATCAACTTTACGTTTTTCATTCTACTGTTTGTAGAGTATGCTAGCCAGCACTATTGTGTTTCGATCTGTACTAAAGAATCCCTCGAAAGTTTTATAATGGCGCTGTAATGAATGAAAGAGAGCGAGCCCGGAGAGAATCTCTCAATTGTAGGTCATAGTCCTCTTCCACGCGAGACTTCTTGCTTGATGCTCGTGTGCGGTGTTGCCTTCTGTTGGTATTTGAGCCGACAGACGAGTCTGTATCGGTACCATCGGATTTGCCACTAGCAGTTTTGCGAGCCACTCCGCTGCTAGCAGGGGGCTGTATCGGACCTGTAGAGGGGGTCAACAAACCGCTGTCCGGTACCGGACCCGAGGTTGAGGCTAACGTGGGGAAGTTTTGTTCTGTCATGGCTGGCCAACAGCTCAGTCAACAGCTGTTGCCGGTGGGGGATTTGTTTCGGAGGTGGCATTTTATCCGATTTAGCCGAGTTCACAGCGGACAGATCCGGCGTGGCATTTTTCGGTGTTTGTTTTGTTTGGTTCAGACCTGAAGCGGTTTGGATTGTGTTTATTGCGTTCGGATTTTTTTCGATTTCCGTCGTTTTTTGCGACGGCGATTGCTTTGCTGTATCGGCATACGACTTTTGTACGAGCAGCTTTTTGTTTTGAGCGCACGTCGCACCGATGTGAATGTATTCGCGGCAGTGACGGCATGTTCGCAGTTGCCCGTAATACGATACGTTCGTCACTTCGCCGTCGATGGTGACCCACGACTCGATGTTCCGTTTCACCGACATCTTCGCGATACGAACGCCGGTCGAAATGCCGGGGAAATCGATCTCGGCTCCGCATCGTTGTTCTCGCACTGAGAGGACATCGCCATACCGTGCGAGGAAATCGATAATTTTCTGGTCCGACACATCGGAAAGGTCGGTCAGCCTCACTACCACTGCTCCATCCTCCAGCGTGATCCTGAGTGGGTATTTTTTCCCGTCCACAGAAATCTCGTGCTTGCTGTCGTGATCTTCGCAAAACAAAGATACTTGTACCAAAAGGTACTGAAAAACGCAAGAGTGCATGGCAAGGTGCAAACTGGTTTACAGTTCGGGAAAAGCATCACGGGATTTCGCTCCTGATTTGGCGCGGGAAATTTTCCCGATGACGTTTTTCCACATTTCTCCACACTCAGTGACAAGTTTTTTCTCTTCAGGAAGCATTAAAAAATATATAGTTTTGAAGACCGCACCAGATTCATTACAAACCTTTCGAAGTGTTACTTTATCAACACAAAATCTAGGAATTTATGAATTATTTTATTTAAATTTTCTTTAGCGATGTATGTTTTTTAACCTGATCGATTCCCTCAAAGTATCCCAGTGCTTCCAGCACCCCTGGACACTGATGGATTTATTCAGGGACGATGGAATAGTTCAGCTGATTTGTTGCCAAAAAGCATCTTTATCTTTTTTGTTGAAATACTCCTTGCATGTTATCTGGTACAAGGAAAGGTGTTTTGAGATTTCTTAGCAAAGAGCAATTTTAATTTCAATCTCCCTGTTCCGTTTTGTCATTTTTGCTACGCGTTCCTTTTTTCTTTTCTTTTTTGGAACAAACGCCACACTTCCTTTGTCCAATATTTCATCCTGGGTTAGCTGTTCATCATTTTTATCCTGACTGACAAACCCATCAAAGTCTTCGAGCACATCAAAATCGAAAAAACCGTTTCCGAACTAAGCTCTTTTTCTGACTTTGTAATATTTTTTCCCTGTTCGAGTTCAAACTATCAAAATGTGAAGAGATTCATTTTATTTTCCGGCGTATATTCCGCGAATGGGTTTACACTTCAGGAAAACTGTAATGTTTGTTTAGACTTAATTCCCGCCACCGGAATTTAAATCCCGTGCTCCATTTAAAACACACAGTTGCCCAAACTCCGTGATGCATTTCTCGAATTGTTTACCAGCCTTAAGGTGTAATTCGGAATTAGGGGTTCTACAACAGACTGATTCCACGCCAAATCAGTCGGTCACCAAACTCAACTATCTTCGATTTTGATGAAACTTGGTACACGTCTTCGGTATGTTGAAAAAAAAAAATCCACTGGTGTTAAGATTATTTGTATTCAAGAGTAACTTTTGAGATGGGTGTATGTTTTTTTTCCAACATTTTACTTGAAAAATCGTAGTTCAAAAACCATTACATTTAGAGAAAAACTTTATATGAGGGAGTTGTAGAGAACTAAAAAGACTTTGTAAAAAAAATGTACACTGAAAAAAAAAATTTTTTTTTCATAAAGAAAAATTAAAAATAAATACTAAAAATCAAATATAAAAAAAAATATATTTTTAATATTTTTCAAATTTGTTTTGTGGAAATTTGAGAAAAAAAGACACGTTTTGAAAAAAACTTTAGGATGGACGCTCTTATAATAAAAAAGTTTTCCGAAGAGCGAACTTTGGTGCATATTTCAAATTTTGGTTATTCATTATTATAAATGAAAATTAATTATACAATATGATTTTGGAGATCATTAAAAACAATAATGATTATAATGATAAATCACCTGAACGCAACCGTTTTCGAGATTTTTCGGATTTTATTTCAATAGAATGAAAAAACCTCAGAAAATTCGCTCTTTTCTTAAGTTAATCGAGATTTCCACCAGAAATGATAAATTTTCCAAGATCTTCATATTATAACGTTCACATTACTCTAATGTCCTCTTTTCTTTTGATATCAGGATGATAAGAAGACTCATTTGAAAAGAACAAGATAAATAGCACTATTGTTTTAATATTGCAATCAATATATTTATAATTGTTTTATGGCTGTATCGGTCGGGCCGCTCAGAGAATGAAGGGAGCGAATTTGCTAAAGCGATGAAAGTAACAGCGAGATAGATGTCGCAGGGGCGACAAGTGTGAAATGGACAGATGATGAAATTATGCGGAGGGTCATATAGAAGAAGCATATTAATCGAACTGCTGACTATTTTGCCAAGCTCCAACGATGTTAGAGGTCGGGTGTAGTGTGTGAAAACTACACTCCGAACAGTTCGGTGATGTAGCGATGAAAGTAACACATATTGTTTAAGGTAGGTAGACAAATAGCAGCTATAACGTATGTCAGGTATATCTTCTCATAAAAAAAAACAGCTAATGTACGCTGCCTGTAAACTACCAGAGATGTTTTATACCTGCATTTCCAAAGGTACCACAGCCAATATATATGCTCATACATAGTCGCATTCATCAGTAAAATCTATCTGAGTGAACTGAAAATGGAGTTTAACATGAAGAAGTGTTGTATGCCGTTTCCCACTAAACGGTGCTCAAAAAACCTTCGTAAATTAACCGAACAAAATGTCAAAAAACTCAAGTTTATGGGCAAAACAAATTTGGACACTTCTTTGATGATTTGTGATAATTGTCGTTTGCATTTAAATAGAACGGAACAATCCCATGCTGTAATTTCGGAGCCTAGTGAGAAACCATCAATTACTAACATTATGGATCCACAACCATCTACATCACGGCAAGTAGACTTGTATGGTCTCGAGGAAACGCCATCGGCAATATCATTAATGTCAGTGCCATCTGATAGCAGTGTACAAGATTATTCAAGGCGCCAAAATATTGAGCTATTTAACAAGGGCGTAGCTGGAATCAACGTGTCGCCAATATCGGCTAAAAAGTTCCTGAACGTAAATTATGCCCGCAAAAAGTTCAAAGATGTTTCAAACGGCATTCGGACACACATATTTGGGGATCAAGCGGAGGAGGATGACCTGGAACAATTGAAAGTGAAAGCAGCCGAATATGACGAAATAATCGCGCAGCTAAAGGACCGGTATGCTGATCCAGAAACTTCGAGGGACGATCAAGTAAGGATACTTTCGGTTTTACCACAATCTTGGACAAATCAAAGAGTAATGGCAGAATTTGGAATAACAAACAAGTACATCGTATCACAAGCTAAATTCCTTGCAAAGCACGAAGGTGTTTTAGCTGCCCTAACGAAAAGCTGGGACACGGTCTGAACCCGGAAATAAAAAAACAAATTTTGCAATTTTACGACAGTGATGAGATTACACGAGCAACCCCTGGTATGAACGACTACGTTTCAGTGAGGAGTGAAGGTAAGAGGGTTCATATTCAATAGCGCCTTTTAGTTTGTTCATTAAGAGAAGCTTTCATTAAATTTCAAGAGATGCATCAAAATGCTGTTGGATTTAGCTCTTTTGCAGCACTAAGACCAAAGCATTGCAAATTACTTGGCAGCACAGGTTCTCATAACATTTGTGTTTGCACCATTCATGAGAACATTAACTTGATGCTTCATGGTCTTAGAAAATATTCATTCGAGAATGATTATAAATTGTGTTTTGAAGAAATATTATGTAGCTCATCAACTAGAACTAAAAAATGTTACCTCCGTGAATGCGAACGATGTCCAGGCTTTTCAGATTTTGAGAGTAGTTTAACAGACAAATTAGAAAAACGTGGTTTAGTTGAAATATCTTTTGAGCAATGGATTTCAACTGATAGATGTAGTTTAGAGACACTTGTTAAACCAATTGATGAATTTATTGCTTATTTTTGTGAAAAGTTGGAACAATTAGTATCCCACGATTTTGTCAAATCTCAGCAGTCTAGTTTCTTGAGAGATTATAAAATTTGTCTTAAAGACGGCGAAGTAATAATAATTTGTGATTTTTCAGAAAATTATTCATTTGTTTTTCAAGATGCTGTTCAAAGTAGTTATTGGAGTAATGAGCAAGCCACTATTCACCCTTTTGTCATTTATTACACGGAATCTGGAATACTTAAAAATATCAGTTTCATTGTTATCTCAGAAGTGTTGAAACATGATACGATTGCGGTGCAGGTGTTTATTTCAAAACTAATAAGCTTTTTGCAAACAAAAAGTAAAGTAAAGAAAGCTACGTTTATGTCTGACGGGGCAGCATCCCAATATAAAAATAGGAAGAACTTTGCAAGCCTTTGTAAGTTTAAAAAGAAATACAATATTGATGCTGAATGGCATTTTTTCGCAACATCCCACGGTAAGGGACCTTGCGATGCAATTGGTGGTACATTAAAACGAATGGCAAGATATGCAAGCCTTGCTGTACAACACGAACACCCTATAAAAAGTGCATTAGAGTTATTCGAATGGGCGAACCAAAAAAGTGATGATTGTTTAACAAAAATGTCGTTTTGTTATGTATCACATGAAGAGTATGAACAGGGGGTAGCAGAATGGAATGAAATTTACCGACAGACTAAAACGATTGCAGGTACACAAAAGTACCACTCATTCGTTCCAATTTCAGAAAACGAAGTTTTTGTAAAACTGTTTTCGAATGACGAAGAAGGCAGGATTCATAATATATATAAAAGCAATCAATAGTTTATATAATGTTTATGTAATATTATCAATGACTGAGACTAATAAATGGTATATATAAATAGAAATCCAACCATAATTCATTATTTTTGTCTTATAACTTTAAGTGAAGCTTTTTCAATCGACGAGCTGTTAAGAGTAAGTAAGAGGCACATACATGTGTTTTAAAAAGGCTAAAAACACAAGAGAAACAATCGTTAGCTATTGTTGTTTTAATATCACGAGTAATTTATGAAAAGGCCGTATTTTTTGAGGTTTTGAAATTTTATTGAAAGAAAATCAGAAATATCTTGAAAACGGTTGCGTTTACGTGGTTTATCATTATAATCATTATTGTTTGTAATGATCTCCAAAACCATATTGTAACATCAAAATTTATTTATAAGAATGAATAACCAAAATTTGAAATATACACCAAAGTTCGCTATTTGAAAAACTTTTTTATTATAAGAGCGTACATCCTAGAATATTTTTTAAAACGTGTCTTTTTTCCTCAAATTTCCATACAACAAATTAAAAAAATATTAAAAATATGTTTTTTTAGATATTTTATTTTTAGTAATTATTTTTGATTTTTCTTGATGAAAAAAAAAATTTTTTTTCTGTGTATATTTTTTTAAGAAAGGTTTTTTAGTTTCCTACAATTCCTTTATATAAAGTTTTTCTCTAAATGTAATGGTTTTTGAACTACGATTTTTCAAGTAAAATGTTGGAAAAAACACATACGGCCATCTCAAAAGTTACTCTTGAACCCAAATTATCTTAACACCAGTGGAATTTTTTTTTTCCAACGTACCGAACTCATGTGCCAAGTTTCATCCAAATCAATGATGATCGGGTATGATTTTTGGGATTTCCGGCACATTCTGGATGGAATCCCTCAACAGTGAACCAATTTCAAATCGCTAGTAGCACATTGATTGTTGATAACAGTGTTACCATCTTGTTGGTTTGTTTTTATTTCTTTTATTTATTTTTATTTTTGGTAGAAAATATCGAATTTACTTGCTAATGAAAAATACAAACCCGCATTAAAAATTGACCAAAACATTTGTTTTTTTAATCGCAAATTGGAAATGGTTTAATTATCTCAAAATGATGTTTTTCGATCGAAATAATTAACACGCCTTAAAAAAATCATATAACATTTATAAACCATTTATAAACCACACAGAAACAAAAGCGTTCACGAAAATGAAAACGGACCGTGAACTAGTTCACGTTTTCAGGATTTTTACATAAAAACGTGATTTAGTTCATGATTACGTGATTCAGTTCACGGTGTATTTTTGCTTGTTCTCGAATTCATGACTGCAGTTCACGGATCCGGGCACGGATTTTTTTCCGTGCATTTATAAACAACCAGCTTGTATGAAAACCGAACATTGTGAATCCCTAGTAGATTCTTCTATAAAATGGCCAATCCACAGAAATTATCCTAGGGTTCTTCCAGAAGATCCAAAACTGTTGGAATGGTCACAAAGGAAAATAGAGAACTCGGATCGGGGGAAGGAAAAACACACGTGTTAACTTCGAGCAAGAGAATGAAACACATGAATAATTTTTATTTACTTCCGGAAATACAAAGGAATGACAGCTATGCGCGGAAATAACAATACAATTACAATACAATAATATAAAATAACATTGAAACCTATTTCCGACCATTAATCTTATCGTTAATGAATCAGATAAATTAAAAATGCAGATTGTCATTACAATAGCTTTACAATTCACTCTATGTGCAAGGATTTTCAACAATTTAGAAACCATACAATTAATAGTAATTGACTCAAATTTTGTACAGAAAATAATGATTTTTTCTTCAGTTAAGATACATAACAACCCCCCTTTTCTATTGTCGATATTTCAATCTACATTAGATTCTATGGTGGTAACAATAACTCCTATTGTCATCTTATCGTTGTGAACAATACCATAAATTGTACATACGATAGATTCTATTGTATGGTTACAATATATTCAATATTAAATCTATGAGAATTTTTTATTCGGATGCTGTTTCTCTACGTCGAAGATGTTGTCTCTACAACGATTATGTTGTCGCCGCTCGGAGCGCTCAACAAAAAAATATACCTAAAATCGGTTTTTCTACGGAGTTGATCGGAACAATCGGGTTTTCCACGGAGTTGATTGATCATTGGAACAACCCAAATTTTGTTAACCAATCACAGTTCTAGGTTCGTCTCTGAGGATTAACCGATTTTATGGATGTTCCAAATCATCCGGGGTCCGTCCAATGGTCAGTCAGGTCCGTGTCCATGTTTTATAACACAAATTTGATTTATAAATCACAGTTTCAAGAGATTTAAAAAAACCGCAAAGTTCTAAGATTATTCCAGTGAATTGCTTTCCGAGAACCATTAGACTGCCATTCCTGTTTATTCCGTGATTATTCCACCAACCAAATTTAATTTACAATTTCGATTCAGTAAATAATCCCCAGTGCTCTAGGACCTTTAGAATAGACCTAGCTTGGAAAAACCATAAAGGAATTCAGATCCCGCAGTGCCTCCCTAAGTGGCCAGTAAAAGTCAAAACGGCTCAAAACGTCTTTCCATCACCTAGTTTTGCAAAATCATGAAGTTTTATGTGTCGCAAGCCAGGTTTTCGCAATGATTTGAATATGGTCACTTTCCCGGAGGAACTCGGATCCCGCAGGGCCTCTTTAAGTGGCCGGTATGGTCATAAATCCTCAAAATGTCTTGTGGAGACCATTTTTATTGCTAAATCATTATGTTTGATATGCCGCATGCCATGTTCCATATCTATAAATATTTTGTCCACCATCACTGGACAGGTACTTACCTCAGTATTCCCACCTTGGAATCCAAGACTAAGGATATTTTCAAAATGACCAGTTCAGATCCTCAAACAAGGATAATTTTGTGATCTATTGCAAAAAACCGTATTAAAATCCAATGGTTAACGATGGAGGGTCATTAATTTTATATTTGATTTTTTCTTTCTCAGAGGGGTTAGGGATACGTACGTGTTAATAGACAATCTTATTTTGAACATCTTTAATATTCAAACAATAATTGTACCCAACGAAATTCTATGATGTAATAAGAATTAATATTCGCAACGGGCTCGCAATAAACTTTATCTCCTTCACAGGCAAACTTTAACTACATGATTTACAGTTTTAGGAACCTTAGTTACACTTGAATCATTTTTGCCTGTATTAATGGTGTGTTTGTAATTTAAGTAAATTTTTAACATTTGCTACTTTTATTTTTTCAGTACGTTCAATGAATCCTCAGATTTTTCATTTATTTCATTTTTACTTCCAAGTTTATTAATTACGGCATTTTGCTTTATTAACGCCGTTTCAAACATGCGGTTACACGCTTTTTCATTGTATTCGGCTTGTCACCAGTATTAATTCCGTTAAGTATTATTTATTATACTGCAAAAAAATTGTCTCTATGGAGCTGGACAAAAATAGAAATAATAAACTACAGAGTTTAATTTACTGTTAACTTTATTTGGAATACCAATTTTACTCGCAATCTTTTCATACGTCAATTTTTTTCAATCCAAAAGCAGTGCAAATTTTTTCAAACAACCACAAAAATTTTAGAGAAACTTTATAGTTTAAAATATACAAGTAAAATAGATTTCCTCTTGTGTTACTGTCGAACCACAGTTATTTTGAACGCTAATTTTTATAACAATTCATACAATAGATATTCAAAATCTATTTAAAAAAAAATAATTTGTGTTTTTTTCAGATTTGCGAGATTTTACGTTATGTATGCTATTTCATGCTGTTATAAAGCCTGTGAGATCTTCGTGCAACAAATTACCAACCATTTCACAAGCACAATGGGATGTATGACACGTATGTAAAGGCGACGTTCAATATAAGCAAACACTTGAGTCACAACGCCTAGAATCCAGAGATTGTGAAGTTCCTTTTCTACCTAAGATATTTATCATACGGTCATCATCTTCGGACACGGGTTTGGAACAATTGTAGCAACAGCTGACCTGGAATACCAACTGCCAACGTTAGCCCCCCCCCCCCCTTGTCACGTTTTTTGTATGGACCTTTAATTTTTTTTGTATGGATTGTCACTCTCAAGCTCCCTCTCCCCCCTTCCTGCGTGACATAATTAATGGACCATATCAAACTTTATGATTTTGCAAAACTGTGTCTGTGAGAGTGGCCATATTTAAATGTTTTCAAAACCTGGCTTGCCACACATCAAACTTTATGATTTAAAAAAAAATAGGTCTGCGGAGGACATTCTGAGGATTTCTGACCATACTGGCTACTTAGGAAGGCTCTGCGGGATCCAGATTCAGCCTGGGTGGAAAAGGAAATTGATCCAAAGACAAAGTTTTGCAAACTCATGCAGTTTGATATGTCACGAGCCAGGTTTTGGTAACGATTTCAAAATGACTACTTTCCCGGAGGAACTCGAATCCTGCATGACCTGCCTAAGTGACCAGTGTGGTCAGACACCCTCAGAATGTCCTCTGAAGAAAAAGTTTTGCAAAATCAAGAAGTTTGTTGTGTCGCAGGCCAGGTTCAGGAAAAGATTTGGATAAGGCCAATTTTTCGGAGGAATTTGAATCCCGCATCACTTTCCTAAGTGGCCAGTATGGTCAAGAATCCTCAGGGTGTCCTCCGAAGATCTAGTTTTAATAAATCATAAAGTTTTAATTGTCGCAAGCTAGGGTATGGTAAGAAATTGGTTATGACCACTATTCCGGAGGAACTCGAAATCCTGCAGGGCCACCCAAAGTGGCTAGTATAGTCACAGTATAGTGGCCAGTATATTTCCAAACACAAAGTTTAGCAAAATCATGAAGTTTGATATGTCGCAAACCAGGTTTTGGTAACGATTTGAATATAGCCACTTTCCCAGAGGAACTCGGATCTCGCAGGGCCTCCCTATGGTGCCAGTGTGGTCAGAAACTTTCAGAATGTCCTCCGCAGACCTTTTTTTGCAAAATCACGAAGATCGATATGTGCAAGCCAGGTTTTGGAAAAGATTTGAATATGGCCACTTTTCCAGAGGAACTCGGATCCCACAGGGCCTCTTTTAGTGGCCAGTATGGCTATAAATCCTCAGAATGTCCTCCTCAGACCTATTTTTGGAAAATCACAAAGATCGATATGTCGCAAGCCAGGTTTTGGAAAATATTTGAATATGGCCACTATTCCGGTGGTACTCGGATCCCGCAAACCTAGTGGTCGGAATCCTAAGAATGTCATCCGCAGACCTATTTTTTACAAAATCATAAAGTATGGTATGATATATATCGTCAGAATTGAAGTTTGATATGCCGCATGCCATGTCTCATGTCTATGAGACAATTTTAAGGAAGTGGTTGAGTTCCTGAATCCAAAGTTGCTAATACAATTCTTATCAGTTAAATAGTCCCATAGTAATGGTCATTTTAGTTTTCGTGTTAAAAATGTTTTTTTTCGGCCTATTGCGTAATAAAATAAATAAGAAGGCCCCTTGCTGTGCACTCATTATTTCCCTCCCCCAGAGTTTCAACATTCGATAGTTCCGAGTTGGTTCGTTTGCTGAAAGGAAATGTTTTCGACATTTTTTTTTTTTTTTTGAATGTCATGACATTTTTTTTACATTATTATAAGCGAGAGCAAGGGGAATATGACCAAAAGGAATCGAAAAAATTCATACGACACCGCACACACTGTCTCGTAGCAAAGAGCAAAATAAAAAAAGAATACAGGATGTTCGTGCTATTTGCATTTCGCCTTTTGGTCTCAAAACATTACATCTAGCTTGAAGCGGGAGGTGTCAGCAACAATTGTTAGCTTTGTCTAGTGACCATTTTTTCAGAAGTAAACCGTTTCTGAAAAATTTCAACCGTTACCATCACTGAACCTGAACAAGATTTTCCATGACATGATGCAATTGGAACATCTATTGTAACAAGTTCGTTTAGTGTTAGTACAGATATCCCATAAAAAATGTGAAAATCCATACCTCAGTTTCAAATAAGTTTTTTTTCATAGCAAATGAAAAAAAAATCATTATTTTATTTAAGGAATCGTTTATTAAGCCTTTAATAATTACATTACTCAATATGTCCACCATTTTTCTCGATCACCTTCTCCAAACGGGGAAGGAATCGAGAACACACCTTCTCAATGTATTGGTCTCGATCCACCTTCGAAGAGTAATGCACTTGACCGCTCGACATGGCCAGAGGGTATAATGTTCCGGCAGTCCGAGGACTACAGCTCGCAAAAATTTCGGAGACTCTCATTTGCGAATCCAAGTCCATCACCAATTGCACTCGCCGTAGCAACGAATTAATTCGAAATCATGTGGAACTCACAACCAGCTGTTGCCATATATATTCAAGACGCATTGCCAACAGCACTTTGGAAGTCCCTGAGTCACCCAACCAAGTTGCGCTTACTATTAGTGCCTGCCTATGTAGACGTCCTGGCCCATCGGTTGTGGCTGGTGATGGGATCTCCCGACAATCTATCTGAGTTTCATGATGTACCGACATGAGCTGTATGGATGAATTTGACATCAATTCTTCACATCCTGAATTCCACCCTGCTTCCTTTGTTAGCACTAACTCACTTAGACATCACTCATCTGGTCATCAAAGCACACAGATAATGGAATGCACTTCACGAAGCATGATGGAAGCCCCTAAGCCACCCGTCACAGTTGAGCAAAGCTGATCATCAACCGATTATTCCAGCTACCCAAGCCATTCCGTTCCTGTGTTCGGAGCTGGTGAGTGGGTCTTTCAACTTGCGAATCATCCAATTCTTCACTTCCCGAATCTCTTCCTGCTTCCAGCATAGATGATCGCTCGCCTAGCACAAACTCATCAGATGTTCAAACTTTCCAACCTACTTTAAATGATATTCCGTTTATCAAGATGTGATCCCATGAGCTTTCCAGCACAGTCATGCATCACCACAATTTTCCGCGAACTCTTCAGCAATCTCCGTTTGACTGCCGATCACTGGGATGCAATGAAGTTAGTCATCAGTCATCCCGGCCCTGTGTGCGGATGTGGTGACAGGGTCTTTCGACACACCATTAATGGCAAGAACGCTTTCTCTCCAAACAATTCAATCGCTGATGTAATTACCGCTTCCAGCTCTTCGTACGTTGGTCGGAATCGAAAAACGAAAAGGTGAGATATGTCAGTGACATATCTGCAAAGTCGACGTAGGACTGCTTGTTGATGTGGAGGAATTGTAATAGAATTAATAAATATCTAAAGACTGTTCAGCCTAAAGACTCATCAAACCATCTGTTATTAGATTTAGTTTTCCACGAAAATTAATATAGTCAACTCTTTATAACTCTTGAAGTGGTCCTAAAAAGAGCCGTTTGGTATTCAGTTATTCGCTGTTCCTGGAGTGATCCGGTAATTGTCGAGTACCAGATGATGATTTGGTAGACAGTCAAATGGGTGGTCGTTGTTTTTGGTTCTGTTCCATGGAAGAAAAGCATATAATATTAGTCTTTAGGTGTTTTAGGAGCGTTAATACTGTATATGAAAATTATGAATTCAACTCTTTAGAACTCCTTAAGTGGTCCTTAAGTTTCATTCTAGTCAAAAACATTAATGTTCACTCTTGGTGCCTCATGGTGATGAGCGATCATCTCCTTCTACATCATAATCGTTACTCCTCGCACGGAGAATAAATAACATAACAATTAATGTATAGAAAATCTATGTTTTCATTTTTGGAAACGTCAATGTTAAAGTCTCCGGTCAACACACTGGCGTATCTTGCGCAGCATACCTGAACAACATGCGAATCAAGAACAATTTTTAAATACTTGGTAGTTGTTCCTGGTGAAATGTACACCACAACCAGCAGAGCTTCAGTGTCCATTACTGATATATTAGCTGCACAAATGTCCCCGACGTTATCGACAACGCTGAACATCTCGTCATGATGTTCACTGAGCTTGGACACTGAGCCATAGTGGTAGCCTTGTCCTGCTGATATATTGCTACACCACATGCTCTCAAGTTGCAGCGTTTGAACTGAACGATGCAGTGGTAGCCTTCAATATCGACTAAGGAGTCATTGTCTAGCCAAGTCTCACTCAGTGCGAGGAATTCCACGCTCATCAACGTGGTGGCAGAACCCTTGCTTTCCAAAACTTGGTATAGTTTATCCCCAAGTGTTTGTAATCGATGGTTTTCTAGACGCTGCAGCTCGTTCCTGAGGTCTACCATCTTAGGTAAGTTGCTACCTTTAGCATGATGGAACTTAATGGCATTGGTTGGTGTGTTTGTAATTTAAGTAAATTTTTAACATTTGCTACTTTTATTTTTTCAGTACGTTCAATGAATCCTCAGATTTTTCATTTATTTCATTTTTACTTCCAAGTTTATTAATTACGGCATTTTGCTTTATTAACGCCGTTTCAAACATGCGGTTACACGCTTTTTCATTGTATTCGGCTTGTCACCAGTATTAATTCCGTTAAGTATTATTTATTATACTGCAAAAAAATTGTCTCTATGGAGCTGGACAAAAATAGAAATAATAAACTACAGAGTTTAATTTACTGTTAACTTTATTTGGAATACCAATTTTACTCGCAATCTTTTCATACGTCAATTTTTTTCAATCCAAAAGCAGTGCAAATTTTTTCAAACAACCACAAAAATTTTAGAGAAACTTTATAGTTTAAAATATACAAGTAAAATAGATTTCCTCTTGTGTTACTGTCGAACCACAGTTATTTTGAACGCTAATTTTTATAACAATTCATACAATAGATATTCAAAATCTATTTAAAAAAAAATAATTTGTGTTTTTTTCAGATTTGCGAGATTTTACGTTATGTATGCTATTTCATGCTGTTATAAAGCCTGTGAGATCTTCGTGCAACAAATTACCAACCATTTCACAAGCACAATGGGATGTATGACACGTATGTAAAGGCGACGTTCAATATAAGCAAACACTTGAGTCACAACGCCTAGAATCCAGAGATTGTGAAGTTCCTTTTCTACCTAAGATATTTATCATACGGTCATCATCTTCGGACACGGGTTTGGAACAATTGTAGCAACAGCTGACCTGGAATACCAACTGCCAACGTTAGCCCCCCCCCCCCCTTGTCACGTTTTTTGTATGGACCTTTAATTTTTTTTGTATGGATTGTCACTCTCAAGCTCCCTCTCCCCCTTCCTGCGTGACATAATTAATGGACCATATCAAACTTTATGATTTTGCAAAACTGTGTCTGTGAGAGTGGCCATATTTAAATGTTTTCAAAACCTGGCTTGCCACACATCAAACTTTATGATTTAAAAAAAAATAGGTCTGCGGAGGACATTCTGAGGATTTCTGACCATACTGGCTACTTAGGAAGGCTCTGCGGGATCCAGATTCAGCCTGGGTGGAAAAGGAAATTGATCCAAAGACAAAGTTTTGCAAACTCATGCAGTTTGATATGTCACGAGCCAGGTTTTGGTAACGATTTCAAAATGACTACTTTCCCGGAGGAACTCGAATCCTGCATGACCTGCCTAAGTGACCAGTGTGGTCAGACACCCTCAGAATGTCCTCTGAAGAAAAAGTTTTGCAAAATCAAGAAGTTTGTTGTGTCGCAGGCCAGGTTCAGGAAAAGATTTGGATAAGGCCAATTTTTCGGAGGAATTTGAATCCCGCATCACTTTCCTAAGTGGCCAGTATGGTCAAGAATCCTCAGGGTGTCCTCCGAAGATCTAGTTTTAATAAATCATAAAGTTTTAATTGTCGCAAGCTAGGGTATGGTAAGAAATTGGTTATGACCACTATTCCGGAGGAACTCGAAATCCTGCAGGGCCACCCAAAGTGGCTAGTATAGTCACAGTATAGTGGCCAGTATATTTCCAAACACAAAGTTTAGCAAAATCATGAAGTTTGATATGTCGCAAACCAGGTTTTGGTAACGATTTGAATATAGCCACTTTCCCAGAGGAACTCGGATCTCGCAGGGCCTCCCTATGGTGCCAGTGTGGTCAGAAACTTTCAGAATGTCCTCCGCAGACCTTTTTTTGCAAAATCACGAAGATCGATATGTGCAAGCCAGGTTTTGGAAAAGATTTGAATATGGCCACTTTTCCAGAGGAACTCGGATCCCACAGGGCCTCTTTTAGTGGCCAGTATGGCTATAAATCCTCAGAATGTCCTCCTCAGACCTATTTTTGGAAAATCACAAAGATCGATATGTCGCAAGCCAGGTTTTGGAAAATATTTGAATATGGCCACTATTCCGGTGGTACTCGGATCCCGCAAACCTAGTGGTCGGAATCCTAAGAATGTCATCCGCAGACCTATTTTTTACAAAATCATAAAGTATGGTATGATATATATCGTCAGAATTGAAGTTTGATATGCCGCATGCCATGTCTCATGTCTATGAGACAATTTTAAGGAAGTGGTTGAGTTCCTGAATCCAAAGTTGCTAATACAATTCTTATCAGTTAAATAGTCCCATAGTAATGGTCATTTTAGTTTTCGTGTTAAAAATGTTTTTTTTCGGCCTATTGCGTAATAAAATAAATAAGAAGGCCCCTTGCTGTGCACTCATTATTTCCCTCCCCCAGAGTTTCAACATTCGATAGTTCCGAGTTGGTTCGTTTGCTGAAAGGAAATGTTTTCGACATTTTTTTTTTTTTTTTGAATGTCATGACATTTTTTTTACATTATTATAAGCGAGAGCAAGGGGAATATGACCAAAAGGAATCGAAAAAATTCATACGACACCGCACACACTGTCTCGTAGCAAAGAGCAAAATAAAAAAAGAATACAGGATGTTCGTGCTATTTGCATTTCGCCTTTTGGTCTCAAAACATTACATCTAGCTTGAAGCGGGAGGTGTCAGCAACAATTGTTAGCTTTGTCTAGTGACCATTTTTTTCAGAAGTAAACCGTTTCTGAAAAATTTCAACCGTTACCATCACTGAACCTGAACAAGATTTTCCATGACATGATGCAATTGGAACATCTATTGTAACAAGTTCGTTTAGTGTTAGTACAGATATCCCATAAAAAAATGTGAAAATCCATACCTCAGTTTCAAATAAGTTTTTTTTTTCATAGCAAATGAAAAAAAAAATCATTATTTTATTTAAGGAATCGTTTATTAAGCCTTTAATAATTACATTACTCAATATGTCCACCATTTTTCTCGATCACCTTCTCCAAACGGGGAAGGAATCGAGAGCACACCTTCTCAATGTATTGGTCTCGATCCACCTTCGAAGAGTAATGCACTTGACCGCTCGACATGGCCAGAGGGTATAATGTTCCGGCAGTCCGAGGACTACAGCTCGCAAAAATTTCGGAGACTCTCATTTGCGAATCCAAGTCCATCACCAATTGCACTCGCCGTAGCAACGAATTAATTCGAAATCATGTGGAACTCACAACCAGCTGTTGCCATATATATTCAAGACGCATTGCCAACAGCACTTTGGAAGTCCCTGAGTCACCCAACCAAGTTGCGCTTACTATTAGTGCCTGCCTATGTAGACGTCCTGGCCCATCGGTTGTGGCTGGTGATGGGATCTCCCGACAATCTATCTGAGTTTCATGATGTACCGACATGAGCTGTATGGATGAATTTGACATCAATTCTTCACATCCTGAATTCCACCCTGCTTCCTTTGTTAGCACTAACTCACTTAGACATCACTCATCTGGTCATCAAAGCACACAGATAATGGAATGCACTTCACGAAGCATGATGGAAGCCCCTAAGCCACCCGTCACAGTTGAGCAAAGCTGATCATCAACCGATTATTCCAGCTACCCAAGCCATTCCGTTCCTGTGTTCGGAGCTGGTGAGTGGGTCTTTCAACTTGCGAATCATCCAATTCTTCACTTCCCGAATCTCTTCCTGCTTCCAGCATAGATGATCGCTCGCCTAGCACAAACTCATCAGATGTTCAAACTTTCCAACCTACTTTAAATGATATTCCGTTTATCAAGATGTGATCCCATGAGCTTTCCAGCACAGTCATGCATCACCACAATTTTCCGCGAACTCTTCAGCAATCTCCGTTTGACTGCCGATCACTGGGATGCAATGAAGTTAGTCATCAGTCATCCCGGCCCTGTGTGCGGATGTGGTGACAGGGTCTTTCGACACACCATTAATGGCAAGAACGCTTTCTCTCCAAACAATTCAATCGCTGATGTAATTACCGCTTCCAGCTCTTCGTACGTTGGTCGGAATCGAAAAACGAAAAGGTGAGATATGTCAGTGACATATCTGCAAAGTCGACGTAGGACTGCTTGTTGATGTGGAGGAATTGTAATAGAATTAATAAATATCTAAAGACTGTTCAGCCTAAAGACTCATCAAACCATCTGTTATTAGATTTAGTTTTCCACGAAAATTAATATAGTCAACTCTTTATAACTCTTGAAGTGGTCCTAAAAGAGCCGTTTGGTATTCAGTTATTCGCTGTTCCTGGAGTGATCCGGTAATTGTCGAGTACCAGATGATGATTTGGTAGACAGTCAAATGGGTGGTCGTTGTTTTTGGTTCTGTTCCATGGAAGAAAAGCATATAATATTAGTCTTTAGGTGTTTTAGGAGCGTTAATACTGTATATGAAAATTATGAATTCAACTCTTTAGAACTCCTTAAGTGGTCCTTAAGTTTCATTCTAGTCAAAAACATTAATGTTCACTCTTGGTGCCTCATGGTGATGAGCGATCATCTCCTTCTACATCATAATCGTTACTCCTCGCACGGAGAATAAATAACATAACAATTAATGTATAGAAAATCTATGTTTTCATTTTTGGAAACGTCAATGTTAAAGTCTCCGGTCAACACACTGGCGTATCTTGCGCAGCATACCTGAACAACATGCGAATCAAGAACAATTTTTAAATACTTGGTAGTTGTTCCTGGTGAAATGTACACCACAACCAGCAGAGCTTCAGTGTCCATTACTGATATATTAGCTGCACAAATGTCCCCGACGTTATCGACAACGCTGAACATCTCGTCATGATGTTCACTGAGCTTGGACACTGAGCCATAGTGGTAGCCTTGTCCTGCTGATATATTGCTACACCACATGCTCTCAAGTTGCAGCGTTTGAACTGAACGATGCAGTGGTAGCCTTCAATATCGACTAAGGAGTCATTGTCTAGCCAAGTCTCACTCAGTGCGAGGAATTCCACGCTCATCAACGTGGTGGCAGAACCCTTGCTTTCCAAAACTTGGTATAGTTTATCCCCAAGTGTTTGTAATCGATGGTTTTCTAGACGCTGCAGCTCGTTCCTGAGGTCTACCATCTTAGGTAAGTTGCTACCTTTAGCATGATGGAACTTAATGGCATTGGTTGGGTTTGTTAAATACAGCCCCTGGATTGACTGAACACGTGACAATCCAACATACACTAACTGCTGATCCTGGCTTTTATTGTAGTCATATACAATCTCCGGGAAAGTGCCGCCTTGCGACTTATGAACAGTTAACGCACAGGCACTGACCACCGGACTAGCCTATACTCTTGTAAGATTCCAGGTCTGGCGAAACCTATCGCCGCACTCTCGAACTTAAACCACAACTTTACGATCTGCTGCCCAGAATCGTCTTCGTCGGGGATCGCGCCATTCACTACACCATCTTCGACATCCTTTTCATTACTCGGTTAGCTCATAAGATATTAATAAAAATTAATGCTGCTGCAACAGCTGGGTACTGCCTAGCCGGGTGCTGCCTACCGGGATATTGCCACCACCAACTTCTCCCATCCGCGCAGCTCCAATGCTGCCGAAGGAATGAGGCATTAGTTCAAAAATGGGTCTTTTATAAGCTCCCAGCTACTCGCTGATGTCGTTGTCCGCTCTACTGTTTGCTGATTGGTTAATACGCTCCACGTATCACGTGATGTGGTATTTTGGCGCGAGTGTGATATTCTGCATTTCCCGCTCATTTCTTCTACTGATGATTCATATCGAAATGAATATGAAAACAATTTATATGTATATATGATAATTAATATGTATATAATTTTATTAAATATTCTAATAATCATAAGAATTATTGTTATTATTTTAACAATAATGAAAATTATTATTAGAAGAGTTTAAATCAGTAAAGATATTATCTTTCAAATGTCTTTACGCATAGCTAGAATATCATGAGAATTTAATTTATTTCTTCTATATTCTGTTTCTTCTCTACAATCAATTAAACAGACTCTTTAGTTGGGAAAATTGTGTTGAAAAGGACCCTTTTTATTAATTTTTGGGGAGAACAGGGGGTGCTTCTCGAGTAGCAAGATGGCCTGAATTTTCTCCGGCCTCTTGGAGTAACGTCATGTTGAAGTAACGCCATGTAGTGAAAATGTCGATTAGCTCAAGATAAAATATTAATTTAACAAACTCTCTTATTGGGAAAATTGTTTTGGTCGCCCAGAAAGAACAGGTTGTATTAATTGTCGGGGGGAACATAGGGATCAAATTGGCTTTTCGGTCTTCTCAAGTAGCAGGATGGCCTGAATGATTGGCAGGTAATCACCCTGTGAAATTGTCAGAACAGAGAAAATCGGGATTTACATATAGATAAGCAGCATTAGCTTCGGCCACTTTATCCGCTCTTGAAGTAACGTGAAGTAACATTACAACCATGCGTTGTAATGAAAATGTCGATTATCTTATGAAAAAATAATATTTTAACAAACTCTTTAACTGGTAACATTGTTTTGTTCGCCCTGAAAAGGACGGGTTTTTATTTAATTGTCGCGGGGCAACATGGTACACGTTCGAAATGTGCTTCTCGGTCTTCTCAAGTAGCAAGATGGCCTGAATTTTCTCCGGGCTCTTGAAGTAACACCATGTTGAAGTAACGCCATGTAGTGAAAATGTCGATTTGCATATTGTTTTGGTCGCCCTGAAAAGAACGGGTTGTATTAATTGTCGGGGGAACATGGTACGCGATCAAATTTGCTTCTCGGTCTTCTCAAGTAGCAGGATGGCCTAGGAAAATTTGTATGTATGGCCTGAATATTTGACAGGAATCCACTGTATGTACTGCCATCGTCAGCTGCTTTTAAAGTCACGACCACTTGGTTTAGGGGGATGGATTTGAGTCGAGACTTCATTCGTGTCATGCCTCGCCTCATGTCCAATCATTATTCTTTGAACGCTCATTTATACCGGGTTGGGCTGAGCGATAGCAATCTCTGTGAATGTGGACAAGGCTATCAGGACGCAGATCACGTTATTTGGTCATGTGCTGAACATTGTGGAGTCAGATCGGGGCTCTATGATTCCCTTCGGGCTCGAGGTAGACAACCCAATGTGCCAATTCGAGATATTTTGTCTGTACGTGATTTGGAGTACATGAAACTCATTTATGTGTTTTTGACTAACATTAGCTTTAGATTGTAGTTAGTTTAACCTGTATGTTTAGTTTAAGTTTTTTTTTCTGTGTATGTTTTTTTTTCTTTTTCAAGAAATGTTCAAGTCAAAAGAAAACCATAAGTTGTATAGTTATAAGTGTTTCAATCATTTGAAATTTAAATTTAATGTGTTATGTGAACCATACTTTAAATTTCCACCCTCTTTCCCATCCGTAATTTGTAATTCCTATTAACCTCGAGATGGCCGCGGGTAATCGGTTCTATCCCCCTAACTTTAGTTTTAAGATAAATGATGTATAAAAACATGAAAATTTGGCTCTGTGAAGTTGATTTGATTGAGCTTGTACAAATAAATGATTAATTTAAAAAAAAAAAAGTCACGACCAGCTACAGTCACGAGGGCTACAGACCGCCAGCTGCTGCTGCCACGACCTTCTACCAATGCTGGGTGCTGCCCAGCACCGGGAGATCCGCGCAGCTCCAATGCTGCCGAACGAATGAGGCATTTGTTCGGAAATGTGCCTTTTATCATTGCATCGGGTACCATTGCATGAACAAAAGGGGGTATCAACTATAGCAATGTGAATCAAATCCATTAAAAGGGGAGGGGAATCAGATGTTTCGCCAAACACTAGCGTGAAACAGAATCTACCTCTCGAGAACAAAGAATAAGAAGAAGAAGACGATGGGAGACGTCTCTTGCTTAGATTTGAAAACTGTGCTAGGAAATTTGGTTAATTTACTCTGCGAATCGAAATTACAAGACATCACCTTACATTTACGTTATTTTTAATAAGTTAATGTTAAAAATCAATTAACTTGATTACTAAAACTGATACGTAGAATTATTTCCAATCGATTGGTGCAAACGATATGAAAATCGTTTATGCAATGACTTAGTTATTATCGCTCAAAATATCCAAAGCGACCCGTAACGCGGTCGATTTCAGAAATTTTAGAACGGCGCCCCAGTATAGAAATGAAAGACGTAGTCCTACGTCAAAAATTCAAATGAAATCGATGAAATCTGAATCTTTTACCAGAATCTACGTGGTGTAAGAACAAAAATTGATGAACTGTTTTTCGCCACCAACGACTGCAATTATGATGTCATCATCTTCACCGAGGCGGGTATAGCTGTGTTGTTACTCGCGGTCTAAATTCCACCAGACCGTAGCCAGCATGTATCAACCATTAATGCACAAGCAATATGTAACAAAGGATCCTCAAGAGCTTTGTTACAAAGGATCCTCAAATGATTTGGTTCTGGTTTGTGGAGATTACAACCAACCACGACTATCTTGGACGAGAGGAGATGATGGGTTTCGCTTTGACAACTCTTCTCGATTACCTACCGCAGCTGCTAGCCTGGTCGATGGATTTGACTTTCTAAACATGTCGCAAGCTAATCAAAATCGCAACTATCATGATAGAATGGTGTACTTTCCTTATGCGAATGTTATCAACGAATCAACAGCTGTTGTCCCTTTGCTAGCCGTTGATCCTAACCATCCTCCATTGGTTATCTCCGTGTCTATTCCTCGCATGCGCGCTACTGTTCCTACACAATGTGAAGCAAGACCTTTGAACTACCCCACCGGCTTGATTTTGATTCACAGGATTCACAGGATTTGATACAGGATGTTGACGATATGACAGAGCGCTTCTGTGAAATCTTGTGCAGATGGCTCAATGAAAACCTCCCTAGGATTCGGTCACCTGTTAGCCCCTTGGAGCAACCCAGAACTGCGTAGGTTGAAACGTGAGTGAAATACTAAACAGAGGTTACTTCGGAAGCAACATTTCTTCACTATTCCACAGGCTCTCAAACTTGCAAGTGACGCATACCACCTAGTGAATGCTAGTCTGTAAAAATCACATATTATCCGTGTACAATTTGGTTTGCGTAGACATCCAAAAAGTTTCTGGAGTTTTGTGAATTCTAAGAGAAAATGCTCTTCCATCCCGTCAAACTTGTTTCTAGACGAATCAGAATCATCTACAGCTGAAGAATCATGCGAACTGTTTGCCAAGCATTTCACACCTGTGTTCTCCGCTGGCCTCACATCTCAACAAGAAGCTGAACTGGCAACTTCTAATTTACCTGCTGATGTTTTTGACCTGCACACCTTTTCCATCATTTTGGACATGATCATTGCTGATTCAAGGAAACTTAAAAGCTCGTTTTCACCTGGGCCTGATGGTATACCGGCTGTTATCTTTTGTCACTGTGCTGCTTCCTTATCGATTCCTTATGACCACATCTTCAACAAATCATTTGAGCAGCAGAAGTTCCCCACTGTGTGGAAGCAATCTTTTATGTTCCCCGCATTCAAGAAAGAAGATAAAAGAAATGTTAAGAGCTACACAATAATTACCAATCTAAGCTTTTTGAAATTGTCGTTAGTAATGTCATTCATGGCCGTTCCAAACAATACATTTCAGACAATCAACATGGATTTATGCCAGGCCGCTCCGTAACAACGAACCATCTGGACTTCCCTAGTACCTGTATTATTCAGATTGAAGCTAAAAATCAAGTGGATGCCGTATATACGGAACCAAAGGCCGCTTTTGACGTCATTGATCACAAATTACTTCTGTGCAAACTCTCCCGTCTTTGCGCAACAAAGCGACTTGTGGTATGGCTGGATAGCTACTTGACCGGTCGTGTTCTGAGCGTAAAACTTGATTCAGCTGTTTCCAGCACGTTTAATAATAATTCAGGCATCCCTCAAGGCAGTAACTTGGGGCCTTTGCTATTTGCGCTGTTCTTTAACGATGCTGCTTTGTTGCTAGCTGCGATGCTGCTTCGTTGCTATACGCAGACGACTTGAAAATCTACTTTGTGGTGAGGTCTATTGAAGACTGCTACCGGCTTCAGGAGCTTCTAGACATGTTTTCGACCCGGTGTAAGATGAATAAACTCGTGATAAGCCTTACCAAATGTGTTGCTATCACGTTCCACCGATCAATGCGTCCCATCACTTTTAATTACCAAATTGTTGGGAATGTCCTTAAGCACGTTGTTCAGGTCAGTGATTTAGGTGTGACACTAGACGAAAAATTTACATTTAATCAGCACATCAGCACCATCATCAAAAAAGCTTCACGACAGTTGGGATTCATCACTAAAATCTCCCGTGATTTCACCGATCCTCACTGCCTCAGAGCACTCTACTGTGCACTTGTACGAACGGTTCTTGAACATGCTGCGGTGATTTGGACTCCTTATCAATTGTCGTGTGAGCTCAGAATTGATCGTGTTCAACGTAGATTCATACGCATTGCACTCAAAAGCCAACCCTGGCGTAATCCTCAAGATCTCCCTTTGTATCCCGAACGATGCCGGCTTCTAGGACTCGACACGCTGCACCGTCGCCGAAATATTCAACAGCTACCCTTATCTCAAAGATAGTGAACGGTGAAATTGACGCACCAGCACTTCTGTCTTGCATTGACTTTCAAAAGAGAGGACAACTTAGATCGTCATCTCTACTGCTGACCGGATTCCATCGGACTTCTTACGATTTTAATGAGCCACTGACATCATGCGTTCGTACATTTTCGTTGGTTGACGACAGAATGATGTCATAACGACAGAATGACAGAATCTTCTAGATCTTTTAAAAATAGAATAATTGCATCAAGACTATGAGTCAGTCATCGAGTTCCATGCCTTGCTAATGGAAGCTTTCAGGGCGCCAACACTGGGGTGAGAAAGTTCACAGGCCTTAGCCGGAACATATGCCCATATTGAGTAATCCAAAGGATTCATGTCCGGGTTGCTAGGAGGCCAGATGTCCTTTGGCTGAAATTCCATCCCAGACAACCACAAGTCGTATAACAGTGTTCAAATAGTATCGTATATTCCTATATTGTTAGTCAAAATCGCAATTAATTGTGGCCTTTATCGTATTATGTTTAAGTTTTATAGTAAAGAGTGCAAATTTTCAACTTCTATACGATGTGTCATATATTCATCGTACTGCGTCACAAACTAAATCGGATATACATCGCTAACCTTTTTAAATCGAATTTGTTATAACATATACAATCGCATACGATATCATATCAACTCGTTTAAGAAAACAATGGAATTTGCACGTATATGGCCTCCACTTTTGCACGTATAAGCTATATTTTTGCATTCTATACGATTTGTTTACTTACATATATGTTTGTACATCATAAAAACAACTTTCAATATACGTGCATTTTGGTTGTCTGGGATGTTTTCCTTCAGTCACGCTTGAGTCTTTGACACGGTGCACAGTGGGGCGACTCCATACAAATGCTGGCCATGCATAAAAAAGTTTCCAAATCAATAAAAACACGTGTTTCTTAACTAATGTTGGGTCGCTGAATCCAAAAATGAGGTTGCTTTTTCATTAGGACGCGCTCAAATATTACGTAACACAAAAATTTGGCTTTTTAAAAGCGCTTTGATAAACCCACATTTTTTTCATAAAATATGACGCGTTCGGTGATGTTACACTTGTTTACACCATCTCTGGTGTTATGTAATATTTAAATGGACCCAAAAAATATTGTTTTCTTCCTTATTATCTATTTGTATAATTTTGTCATTTTTTTAGTTTTTTTTTTAGTAATTTTTAAACAGCTTCATGATTATGTGGAGCTCCAAAAAGGTCATACAATAAAGTTATGTGTATAAAAGAACTTCTTTAAAACCATGTGCTTTTGTTATAGTGTGCAAAGAATTTAGTATTTTTCATTTTATATAATACGGCAATACAAATAAAAATTTAAAACTTTTCTTCATATATTGTTTTTTCTTCCATTTTTTCATGAGACAACATATATATTTATAAAAGACAACACAACAATTTTAATTACTGAATAAATTTAAAAATCAATAAAAATTAAATGCAATCAAATTTAAAAACAATACTTATCATCACTTCTACTTTCGTATTCATCATCTTCTTCATTATCATCATCAACTAAATATTCTTCTTTTTCCTTCGTAATTATATTTTTGTTTGAATTTTATCGCTCATTTTTGTGTGTGAAATGCTCTTTCGTGTTTTTAATAACTTAATTACTTTTTTCCTGAGCCTCCTCCGTCATTCTTCCTATTGGCAATATTGCTGCTTGGATTATACTATGACCATGAATTAAGATTCTGTGCATTGCAGTCGGCATGTGGTACCAAGAGTACAGCTCTACGTGATGCTTTGCGGTGTCGATACAGTATGTGACGACCCCTCGGTCGGCGCGTCTCACGCATCTAAATGAAACGCTTCATTCAGGATGACGGAAAACTGTCACCTGACGTACGACGATGAGCCAACGGGACAAAAAAAACAACAACTCCAGACAGAACGTGCTGCGAAGTGTATGATTTATTCATTTTTCTTAAATCTATTCTATAAACTAAAATTTTGAATTGTGTTTATACGAAGATCATAGCTAAAAGTAAGTTTGAATAATGAATTCTTACTTAATAAGAAAATTAAAACTAGATGAAAGCCGTTTACACTAACTTTCCTTAGGCTAACCTTACATCAGAATTGATCGAGTTTCTTGAGTGTACCGATTGAGTGAATTGGTAGAATCAGGCTAGAGGAATCACGGTCAAGTGGTAGGATCAAATCTGAAACTAAAATAGATGAAATTAGAAGTTATAGATTTATGTTTATAGGGTATGCAAGGGCGACAGCAGAGGAAAGAACTACAATACTAGAGAGGTGTGAGATCACTAAACGTAAGTTGAAATTTGCTTGCTGAATTTATATTTAGATCCTACTTACCCTTGTTTGTTGATCGCAGGAAATTTTTAATTATTCGCAAATATATTAATTATTCGGAGCCGATCTTATCCTCTTCTTTCCGTTGGCCTGACGCCAACAAATTAAAAATTTCGTTTATCGAAATACCGTACCCGGAAGATAGATTGAAAACTGGCAGTATGCCGCGGCGTAACGACAAACAGCAGGAAAGCGCGGCAGCGATCGTAACGGCAGCCGATTACACTTGCAAGATGTGCGATGGCCCGGACAACAGTCGCATGGTTCAGTGCGACAAATGCGATAACTGGTATCACTACGAGTGTGTGGGTGTTACCGCGGACGTCGAGCAACAAGACTTTCTGTGCCTTTCGTGCGATGTAGCCAAGGGAGCCAGGAGAAAACGTAAGACGTCATCAAGATCCCAACCAGTAAGTACGCATGATGCTCAAGGAATCATTTCACCACCCGAAGAAGGACCGCAATCGACGAATATCCCCGAGGCAGCACTTCTAGATGCCTCCGTTTGTGTAATAAATCCAATCGCGACTACTACCAGCGTTCTGCAAACTGCTTCCATTATGCCAGCTCCCAGCCTCCATCTGCCCACGTACGCCCCCACAGTCACTCACGTTTCATTCGTACCGTTGACTACCGTCATTCCCCCAATAACGACGGTACCGCAAATAACGTTCGAACAATCTAACCAGATCTCAGTGCCCAATCTAACATTGCCCTTTACTATGCCAAAGCCTGCTCTGTCAATGCCCTTGCGTGTAAATTTGCCACCACCGCCGAGTCGCCAACCGGGAGTGTTTTCGCAAGCTCAGTGTTTCACAGTGCCTTCAAATGGGAATCAACCGATTCCATCCCTGCAGTATAGCACGCCTTTGTCGTCACGAAATACGCCAACCACCAGTACAGCTGAAAGGACAATCAAGACTTCTGCACCAGCATTGATGGGAAATAATCCACCTGACACCCAGAAGCAAGGTCGGGAAGAAGCTGCCAGTGAGTGTTCCGGTGCAAGTTCCAGAAGGTCCAGAAGGGAGAAGAGACTGCAGTTGGAGCTACAAATCCTCGACGAAGAAAGGAAGCTGCAGGAAGAAGAACAAGCGAAGAAACGGGAGTACCTGCAGAAGAAACACAACCTTATGAGGGACATGGCTGCTGATTCTCCGGAAGAGGACGAAAGTGAAGGATTCGAGGAAGATTGTCAAGCATTGAGTAGCAGGGTAAGCCAGTGGATTCACGGAATGCCACAAGCTCAACCAGCCCATATTCAGCAGAGAGGGTTACAGTCAACGATGCAGCATTCTCGACAAAACCATCAGCTGCAATCTCAACCGCCAGCTCAACCATCGTTTCCGCAATATCAGTTGCAACCTCAACCTATGGTTCATCATAACCACCTGCCGCCTCAACCTACGATGCATCAGCTGCCCAACTGGCTAGTTTCTGAATTAGAACAGCGGGGAATTGGAAATACCACACAACTGCCGTCTAGGATCGAGAATACTGTAGGGAACGTCGGTGGATTTAATCCATATCAGCGTTCGACTCCTAGACAAACTGGTCTGGTCGATGACTATGATTTGTCACGAAGTCAAGTAGCCGCTCGTCAAGCAGTATCAAGAGAGCTTCCGTTCTTTAATGGCACCCCTGAAGAATGGCCTTTGTTCTATTCAACGTTCATCACCACGACCAACATGTGTGGGTACACATCAGATGAAAATCTGGTACGCCTGCAGAAGTGTCTGAAGGGGAAGGCATACGAGGCAGTGAAGTGCAGGTTGATGCATCCGTCGAATGTGCCAGGGATTATGTCCACTCTTAAAATGCTGTATGGCAATCCCAAGGTGATTGTGCACAATTTGATTGCGAAAATCAAAACTACGCCACCACCGAAATCAGATAGGCTGGACACACTGATAGAGTTTTCTTTGGCAGTTCAGAACTTATGCGCTACGATAGAAGCTTGTCAGTTAGACGAATACTCATACAACGTTGTACTTTTGCGCGAACTCGTCGACAAGCTGCCACCACAAATTAAGCTTGACTGGGCAAAACATCGGAAAACTCTTTCATGCGTCAACCTCACCGTCTTCTCAACCTGGATGTACGACCTCGCGGAGACCGTTTGCCCGATTGTTACGATGCCGAGTTTTGAGTCAAAAGCAACTCGTAGCAAGAAGGATACAGCCTACCTCAACGCGCACACGGAAGAAGCGGAGGACACCCATCGGAACAGGCCGAGTCAAGTCGTCAAGTCTACATCAACAAATCCGCCATCAAAAGCTTGCGTTGTATGCAAAAGCGGCTGCCCAAGTGTTGACAAGTGTGCACGGTTCGCCGAACTCGGTTACAACTCTCGATGGGCGACTGTTAAGGAATTCGGGCTGTGTAGGAAGTGCCTAAAGCAGCATAAGGCGTCGTGTAAATCACAACAAATCTGTGGGAAAAACGGTTGCCAATTTAAACATCATAAACTTCTTCACAATAGTCAACGAGACAACATCACGCCTACTGGCGCACCACGGCAGGCCGCTACACCGACAGCTGCTGGGCAGATTAGAGCAGAGCGGGAAGTTAATACACATTTAAAATCCACGAACAAAATGCTATTTCGAGTTGTGCCTGTCATCCTGTATGGAGCCGAGAAAATCGTGAAAACCCATGCGTTCCTGGACGACGGATCGTCACTTACGCTGATGGATGCTGCCCTGGCAACAGAGCTAAATCTGAGTGGAAAATTAGAGCCGCTGTGCCTACGATGGACAAGTAATAAAAGTCGTTTAGAGAACGAGTCCCTGCGGTTGAACGTCGAGATCTCCGGTACAGGGGAGAATCACAAGAAGTACCGTCTCCAAGAGGTACATACAGTCTCCAATCTCGACCTATTTCACCAGTCCGTCAACATGAAAGAGCTAGCCGACCAGTATCCGTACTTGCGAGGTATTCCGGTTGAATCCTATCAAGATGCTCAACCCCGTATTCTCATCGGTATCGATAATGCAAACTTGACGCTACCGTTAAAAGGAAGGGAAGGAAATTCGTCTCAGCCAATCGTAACGAAAACACGATTGGGCTGGATCATACACGGTGGTACAGAACCAAGTGCAGAACTCGTCGGGTATCACAACCTTCAAAAGTGTCACTGTGCCGAGACGAACGATGATGCTCTACAGAATGCGATGAGCGAATATTTCTCGATGGATAGCTTAGGAATTGCCACATCTAAACACTGTCTTGTATCAACCGAAAACCAGCGGGCTGAAGACATCCTCAAGGCTATCCAACAAAGCGAGAGTGGACACTACGTTTCCAGATTGCTATGGAAGTATGACGATATTCGATTGCGCTGCGCTACAACGATTGCGCTGCCTGGAATCCCGTCTGAACAAGGATTCTAACCTAGCGGTAGTCCTCCAAACAAAAATCAACGAGTATCTTAAAAAGGGCTACATCCGCAAGCTGTCAGAGGAGGAGCTGAAGGAAGCGCCAAAGCGAGTGTGGTATCTTCCGATCTTCCCTGTCTTCAACCCGAACAAACCGGGTAAAATGCGCATCGTTTGGGATGCTGCAGCTAAAACCAACGGCGTGTCACTAAACTCGATGCTGTTGACTGGCCCGGATCAGCTGACGTCTCTGCTGTCCGTACTCATTCAATTTCGAGAGAACAAGGTGGGAATTTGTGGGGATATACGGGAAATGTTTCACCAGGTGTGGATATCAAGGGAAAATCAAAACTGTCTACGCTTCCTATGGAAGGAAAATCCAACAGATGCAGTACCAAGTACCTACGTAATGCAGGTTATGACATTCGGGGCATGTTGTTCACCCAATACGTAAAAAATATGAACGCCGAGAAACACGCAGGACAGTACCCAGCGGCAGCCAAAGCAATCGTTCAGCACCACTATGTGGACGATATGCTAGTGAGTACGGAGACGGTCGACGAAGCGATTCAGCTAGCTCAGGATGTTCGTCATGTACACGCCCAAGCCGGATTCGAGATGCGCAACTGGATCTCGAACTCGTCAGTGGTTCTCGCCGCCTTGCAGAAGGAACGGATCGACGAAAAGAGCCTAAATCTGGGATCGGAACTAGCCACAGAGAAGGTTCTTGGCATGTGGTGGTGCACAGCAACGGACACACTCACATTCAAGCTATCGCCGAAACACGACGCAGACCTGTTATCGGGAAAACGACGACCATCCAAGAGGGAAGTGCTGCGAACACTGATGGCCATCTTCGACCCTCTTGGGTTACTTTCCAACCTTCTGATCTACCTCAAGGTCCTGCTTCAGGAGATATGGCGCTCGGGAATTGGCTGGGATGACGAGATACCAGAAAACCTCATCGAGAAATGGGAGAAGTGGTTGAAGGCTCTTCCGTCTGTAGAGCATGTCCGCGTACCGAGGTGCTACAGATTCCTTACGACTGTATGTTCTAGTACAAACGTACAGTTACACACTTTCGTAGACGCCAGCGAGAACGGTTATGCAGCTGTAGTATATCTACGGTTCCAGCAGGACGATTCCGTGGAATGTGCAATTGTTGCGGCGAAATCACGGGTAGCCCCACCTAAATTCCTTTCGATACCAAGGCTTGAACTACAAGCTGCAGTCATAGGAGCACGTTTGGCGAAAACGGTAATCAGTAGTTTATCGTTCAAGGTGGATGAAAGATACTTCTGGACTGACTCTCGCAACGTATTATGCTGGATTCGATGCGACCACCGTCGATACTCTCAGTTCGTTGCCTTTCGCGTGAGCGATATCTTGGAGTCCAGCGAAATCGCAGAATGGAAATGGGTTGGGACGAAAGATAACATTGCGGATGAAGCGACCAAGTGGCAACGTGCGCCAGATCTCGGAAGCGAAAGTCGGTGGTTCAAGGGACCAGAGTTCTTATGGCAGGAGCGTGACAACTGGCCCGTCGAGCTGTTTACAAGTGGCTCTACTAAAGAGGAGATTCGTCCACACTTGCTCCACCATCGAATCGCCGCGCAGTCAAGTATCAACGTGGAGTATTTCGATAACTGGAAGCGATTGGTCCGAACGGTAGCTTTCGTGTTCAGGTACTTGAGGAACAGTCGGAGTAAGATTATGGGAATCCAGCGTGAAGTCGGTCATCTATCCAGCACGGAACTGCGGCGAGCATCGAACTACCTTTTCAAGGAAGCGCAGAGAGAATCATATCCGGAGGAAGTTAGCATCCTGATGAGTAACAAACCCATAAAGACACTCCCGAAACAAAGCACCATCTACAATATGAACCCATTCCTTGACGAGGAACAAGTGATACGAATGCATGGAAGAATCAGTAGGTGCGAATATGCCACAATGGATGCTCAGAATCCAATTATCCTCCCAAAGGATCACTACATAACCAAGCTGATTGTACGGGACTATCACGAACGATACCATCACCGGAATCATGAAACCGTGGTTAACGAGTTACGCCAGGTTTTCCGGATACCGAGGCTGCGTGTGGTATTCCGAAATGTGAGAGCGAACTGTCAGGTCTACAAGAATCAGAAGACGGCTCCCCAACCTCCTCCAATGGGCGATCTTCCAGAAGCTAGACTGGCGGCATTCAGCAGACCATTCACTTTCGTAGGCGTAGACTACTTTGGTCCTTTCATGGTGGCAATAGGGCGAAGATCTGAAAAGCGGTGGGGCGTACTTGTGACATGTTTGACGACACGGGCGGTACACATTGAGGTCGCGCATACGCTGAGTGCGGACTCGTGTATTATGGCGCTCCGAAACTTCATGGTTCGTCGGGGCGTTCCGCATCAAATATTTAGCGACCGTGGCACCAACTTCGTGGCCACAAGCAAAGAGCTTAAGGCGGCCCTGGCAGAATTGGATCAGGAGCGGATAGTCCAGGAAATCACCAGTCCCAACACTGAATGGCGTTTTCTAACTCCAGCATCTCCGCATATGGGCGGGTCCTGGGAGAGACTCATCCAGAGCGTGAAGCGCAACCTGCAGCAGATCAAACCAAGGTGTTCTCTCAGTGACGAAGTTCTGCGAAACCTATTCATTGAGATCGAAGGAACGATCAACTCACGTCCACTGACGCATGTGCCAGCGGATGACCCGGAGGCTCCCGTCCTTACTCCGAATCACTTCATCATGGGTTCGTCTAGCGGCCTTAAGCCGGCATCATTACTCGACGACAGCGCGGTAACGTTGAAGCGTTCGTGGCGTACTTCGCAAGTGGAGGCGAACATCTTCTGGCAGCGCTGGGTTCGCGATTATCTACCGGACATCACAAGGCGTACGAAGTGGTTCAGCGAGGTTGAGGCGATCAAGGTGGGAGACATTGTGGTCATTGTGGATCCAGAGCATCCGCGAAATTGCTGGCCGAAGGGCCGCGTCATCTCCGTGAACGAAGGAAAAGATGGGAAGGTGAGGTCTGCAGCGGTGCAAACTATGTCAGGCATCTACGAGCGTCCAGCGACTAAGCTTGCCGTACTGGATGTTCGACGCGATGAACAGGTAAGCCACGGCAATGGCGTACCCGGGGGGGATTATGACGACCCCTCGGTCGGCGCGTCTCACGCATCTAAATGAAACGCTTCATTCAGGATGACGGAAAACTGTCACCTGACGTACGACGATGAGCCAACGGGACAAAAAAAAAACAACAACTCCAGACAGAACGTGCTGCGAAGTGTATGATTTATTCATTTTTCTTAAATCTATTCTATAAACTAAAATTTTGAATTGTGTTTATACGAAGATCATAGCTAAAAGTATGTTTGAATAATGAATTCCTACTTAATAAGAAAATTAAAACTAGATGAAAGCCGTTTACACTAACTTTCCTTAGGCTAACCTTACATCAGAATTGATCGAGTTTCTTGAGTGTACCGATTGAGTGAATTGGTAGAATCAGGCTAGAGGAATCACGGTCAAGTGGTAGGATCAAATCTGAAACTAAAATAGATGAAATTAGAAGTTATAGATTTATGTTTATAGGGTATGCAAGGACGACAGCAGAGGAAAGAACTACAATACTAGAGAGGTGTGAGATCACTAAACGTAAGTTGAAATTTGCTTGCTGAATTTATATTTAGATCCTACTTACCCTTGTTTGTTGATCGCAGGAAATTTTTAATTATTCGCAAATATATTAATTATTCGGAGCCGATCTTATCCTCTTCTTTCCGTTGGCCTGACGCCAACACAGTAAGTTTTAAATTTCTCTGGGTCTTTTTACTCTGAACATTGAATTGCAATAAGAAGGTTCCGGAGCTTTTTAATTAATTCCCAATCCACTCCTGTGATTTCTGAACTAATCTCGGTTTGTCAGCTTGAGTTATCTTCTTGACTTCCTCAAACTGTGTTTCGAACACAGATTTCCTCCAGCGTTTAAAGGGTAGACGATGCGCAATGTGGATCATACATTCGAAATAGCGTATCCAACCGCGTAGCAAAGAGTTCCCGTAATTGAGATATTCTTCATTTACATTTACATGTATCTATTTTATTAAATTTCGAAATCGTAGCATTGCATACATAGCAGCGTTGTGCAGAACTTTTGTTTGTTATAGAACTTCCCGTCGACCATTGTGAGAAATAGGGAAAAAGAAACAATAACTTTGCTGTCGCTTATAATTTTTAGCGTTTTAAAGCATTAATTTCGCTTTCGATTCGGCTACATTCACTTCAGCCATTCCGAATGGTCTGCCTCAAATCGGTTACGCTTCTTTTGCGAGTGCTGAAATTTCTTATTAAATGATTTCCAAAAACTATCGAACTACTTATCCTTATTCAACGGAAAACAATTAATTGCTGCTGCCTTCATCTTTTCTAGCGATCCTTGAAGTTTCATCGCTTCATATATGTTTTCTTTTAAATCCGTTTCCTTTAAAATTATAAAAAGCAAAGTTCATCAGAAATAGTTAAGCCAGACCATCATATTTATTTCAGATAATTATTCCACGACAGACAATTCTGGGGAAATAACCATAACAACTTACTTGCAATTTCACTATCCATATCCACAATTATTTTGGGTACCACAAGCACTTCAATTATACAGTTTGACTCAGAATATGGCCAGTAACAGCCAGATACAAAATAACAAAATAAAGGTTTGATGCTAACAGAACGCTCTTTCAGTTGCTTAGTAAGACGGAACAGAGATGAATATGGGTATGACAAAGAATTGCCAAAATTTCTCCAATATTCACACAAAAACAACATTCTCGGTAATACCACAGTTTGTTGACAAGCTAGGAGAGGAGTGCATACTGAAAATAGGCTATTGTTGATCTGATCACTTTTGAAGCAATTGAACATGACATGCTTGAAGCGCTCACAGAAGAGATAAATCTTGTCAAATATTCATAAAAGGCGCAAATGGCCAAAACCCCTATCTTTTCTTTAAAAAATATCAATACTCTGCGCAAGTCTGCGCTACATAAGGCTATGTCCATTTGAAAGCTAACATTTCAATCTAATATTTACAACTAACCTCAACCCGGGCGAACCCAGGCTTCATAGTTTTGTAGCATGGTTTTCACAAAAAAATCACACTTTTTTCGTTTAAATTCATATTTTACTAAAATTGTGTACTATTAAAAACAAAATAATGATACAGATTTGTTCTATACTTTATTTCAAGGAACTTTTTCTTTAACACCACCTTAATTCAAGTCAATGGTAGAGCTCTAGCAAATTATATAATTTTTATAATTTTATTCAAAAAATCGCAAAAAACACAGAGGTGACATACTTCAAAAAATCGTACAGAACTCAAATTCAATCCAATCACTTCAAGAATTTGGATTTAAAAAATTCAATAGTGTATTATTATAGGAAAAATATAAAAAAGATGTCAACGTGAATTTCGTGTTTTGGATTAATGACCAGCGATTCCCCACTGTGCGGTGCTCCGTCCTGTTGGAAAATGACGTGTTGGTGTGCCCCAAAGTTGGCTTTTATCCATGGCAGAACGTGATCATTCAAAATGTTCATGCAAACCACGGTATTAACAAGTTATTAGAATAGCCGAGTTAAAAGCAATAGAGCAACTCATTTCGGATGGGTTCAACGAGAAAAAACTTAACTTCACAAACATGACCTATGCGTAAGAATAAAAATTTATCCATTATAAGTTATAGGCACTAATTATCTTCAACTCACATTGAACGATTCAAGTACAATAAATTATGAACCTATCATCGAGTGCGCAAAGAAAGTTTTCCATGAGACTAGAGAAAGAAACATTCTCAAGCGTTGTGAAAGCAAAAGGAATTGAAACATTTTCAAAATCAAACAAATTACATGAAAAGTAGTTAACACTTTTCCTGAAACTGAAATTGGAAAAACATTCCTTGATTAAATTGGTTCTGTGAGATGCTATTTTCTGCATCGCTCTCTAAAAGTTTTGATTTTTTCCAATTATATGATTTCAATTATAATAAAAAAATGTAGTTTTGTTTTTCATCAAATTGTCACAGTGCGTCATGGTCGAAAGATGCAAGTATTATCTGACTATTGCAACCCTACCACCATATTGGTTTCCCCACCTTGCTTGTGGATGGCTTAAGCGCCACTCCGTGAGGAGACCATCCACCTGTTTAGCAGCTTGCCCGGCCTGAGACCCTTTCAGGGTATGTGTCATATAGCGTCCTCCTCGTTCGCTGGTTCTCACTCGATTCCCCCCACCACACACACACCTTCAAGCCAAGATGAATTGTAGCAGAGGTAGTCCTGTTTCCAAAGATCCCAAGGTTATTGATAAAGGTATGGCCAATATACTACAATCCCCCCATAGGAATAACAATGTGTTATAGATTACCAATGTCTGGATTTATTTTTGTATGATCCAAATTGTATCTTGTCGAATTTCTCCCTTCAATGTGGTATATAATCCTCATGCTTAGTTGGAGCTTTCCTCATCCTTCTAATATGAACACAGCCAGATGTAGAACTCCCTCCTGGATCTGTGGAAGAAGTGTTTCAGAAGCAACGTCATCATCCTGACATCGCTCCAAAACTTTTTTCCAATTCGCGGAACTGCGCCTGTACTATTTACCAGAATGAGTAGATTTGATCATTCTATCACCCGCCCCCCCCCTGGGCTTTGACCGATGTAACTCCTTGTTACTTAAATTCGTAACCAGTTTATTGTTCTTTCTCATTCGTTTGGCCAATACGATATCACCCTCCTTAATATCGGAATCTTTGGCATTTCTCTTCTTATCTCCTTACTCTTTTCCCTTGTGTTTGACCACAGCGTCCCTATCCCGTACTGAACCATCCTCGTTAAATATCATGATTGATGGAACCTTACTTTTGATACGTTTACCAAACATCAATTCACCGGGTGAATTCCCTCTTGATGGGATGCTTTGTCGAGTGATACGTTAATAGATAATCACATAATTCTTTCCGCCAATCAAACCCCAGTTCTTGAGCGATGCGGAGTCATTTTAGAATCGACCTATTATGCCGTTCCACTTCTCCATTGGACTGTGGCCAATAAGGGATGGTATTTAGAATTTTGAAACCAGTAGCCTCAAAGAACGCTTTTATCTCCTCACAATCTGTACTAAACTGAGGTGCATTTTCTGCCTTTATGAAAGAAGGGACTCTCTAATCACATCCTGTGAAGTAGTAGATTGCATTTCGCAAACCACGAACAAACTTTGTCCTTCCGGTAATGGGCCAATAAAATCAACAGCCAGTGTATGCCACGGATACGAAGGAAGTTGGCTCCGGATCATTGGTTCCGGTGGATCTGGTGCAGCCACCAATGTACAACCCCTACAGCTTTTACGAATTGATCGACATCCGCATCCATTTTAGGCCACCACACATTTGACCTCAAATGATTCTTCATCATGATTCTTTCCGGGTGACCATCATGAGCAGCAGACAAAAGCCTGTTCCTAAGGATTCTAGGAACTACAATACAACCGGTATTGAAACGGTAGATATCTTGCTTACCGTTGAATAATAGTTCTAATATGTTTTTGATTTCAGGGTCCGATAGTGAAGCTTCTTTGATATCATACCACGTTAGGGCAGTTGAATACAAAGCTGACATCATTACTTCTCGGATCATTATTTCTTCATTCACGTCGAAGGGTCTCGGCTCCTGAACTGCTAAGCGAGAAAGAGAATCAGCCAAATTTTCCTTAACAGCAATGCGTATAACCCTGTAGTCGAATGTTTACAACCTCAAAACCCAGCGTTCGATTCGCGCGCAAGGCTTTGAACGTTTTGCAAATAAAAACGATAACAGTCATGATATCGAAAGATTTCCCTAACAAATAAAACTTAAAACATTCTACTGCCCAGACAATTGCTAGCGCTTCTTTTTCTGTCTGGCACGATTTAGAGGCAAAACGGTGCTCGTTATCTTTGTTGTACTGAACTAGCAGTGCTCCAAGCCCATGCGGACTTGCATCAGCAATTACAGCAGTTCGGTCTTCTCATTTATAGAACCCCAAACCTCTAGTGTTACATAAGGCCGCTATGATATTCTTAAAGGAATCGTCTTGTTCTTTTGACCAATCAAATTTCTCGTCCTTTGCCAGTAGTTTCCATTACGGCTGATCTAAGGTCTAAATCCGCAAAAATCCGGACACCTCAAAACAAACACGTCCGAATTTGCTAGAAGTGTTTGATGTCTTTGATTCCTTGCTTTATTCAGAAAGTTTCCGCTTCAACCGAGCCCAATATCTCTCGACTGGTCGTAGCTCTGGGCAATTCGGCGAGTTTGAGGTTTTTGGTACAATGTTCACTTGATTTGCTTGGTACCACTCCATCACAGTTTCAGCATAGTGGCATGATGCCAAATCGGACCAGAACAAAGGTTTTTCTTTGTGACTTTTGATGAAGGGTAGAAATCGCTTCTGCAGACACTCTTTCTGATAGATCTGATTCTGATTGTTGATTGTGCTTGAAGTGACGAAAGATTTACTCTTTTTGCCACACGTAAAAATTTCTTGGCACACAAGGTATTTTTTTGAAATTTCGATGCCTTCTTCGTTCTGAAATTCTCAGTTGTAGCATTCTGGCCATAGCAGAATAAAAAGCCAGTCCTGGCAGCTGCTCGAAATATTTCAGGACATAAGTTTCATCGTCCATAACAACGTATGAAAACTTCGTCAAATATTGGCAGTACAAACATCGAGCCCGTGATTTTGCTGCCAAGTTCTGTTTGTCGGTGCGATGTGGAACTGTTTTTACTTTATACGACTTAAGTCCCAATCGTTGTTTTGATTTTGGGACAGAACCAGGCGACATCCCTATTTTACGAGCCACCGTTCGAATGGAGAGATTTGGGTTTTTCGTTAATATCCTTTTCACCTTTCGGTCCATGACAGGATCCGCGCGTCCAATGTTTTTGTCACTTCTCGGTTTCCTCTCTACCGTCAAACGTTCCGAAAATGATTTGAGCACATCGTGAACAGTAGATTTAGGCAAATCCAATGTTTTTGCAAGGTCCCGTATTGACGAGTCAGGATTTGCCGTACGCCCGTACAAAATTCGCTCGCGCAATTGTTTTTCTTTCGTCACCATCTTGAATACTAAACATGAAATGTAAACATCAATCATAGTCTTGTTCATCATACACTCTCAGCTATACCACAGAGAAATGTTTCATTCCGTGCAATATTTCAAAAGTTACAATGATTTGAAGGTGTCCAGATTAATGTGGATACAGATTTTATGGTGGCAAAAATAGGTATGAATTTGTTCATGTAGTTTGCTAAACCAAGGAAACTGCGGAGCTGTGGTTCATTTTTAGGTTCCCGGAATGATAGGGTTTGTAGCTTTGTATCCGATGGTCTGACTACCGTTAGCTCTGATTTTGTGTCCCAGACACTCTAGTTCAGTGACTCTAAACTGATATTTATCCCAATTTAAGGCAACATTTTGACTTTTCAAACAAGACAACACCTGAAATAACGCATATAGAGTAAGGTAATCATCTTATAACAAATAAAATAACACCGACAGCATTTGTTTTTTTTTTATTAAATTCATCGTCAAATTAATAAGAAAAAATTGACTGCAAGAGTTGTACCGCATAGATACTAACTTTAAATAAATGTAAATATAAATGAATAAATGTAAATGTATATGTAGTCTACAATGATGATTGACGAAATAAATAAATAAACAAATTAAAGCTTTTACTTTCCCTCATTAAGGCGTACATCATGCTCCTCCAGATCTTTCCCTATGATAATGACGTCGTCAAGGTCCTCCGCATCCGGATATCATCTCATTCATAGCTGCTTTGGAAAAGCTCCGGAGACGTCACTAGTTCGAATGGCAAACCGTTTAAACGAAATAGTCCTCTTCCCGTGAAGGTGGTAACATCCTTAGATTCGTTTTCGAGTTGGATTTGCAGAAAGGCCTCTCTAATGTCCAGTTTGCTCCAGAATTTTCTGTTAGTAGCTGCTTCAAGAGGTAAAGGAAGGCGGCGCATAGGTTGAAACACAGGAACGACGTCGGGTTTTATGTGGATGGACGCTTTAACACCCTTGATTGTCGGAAATGGTAATGCATCACCTACACGGTTGATATTTAGCTCAACTTTCAGAATACCTAATTGTTTGGCAGTCATAGTCACCGAGAAGGCAACGCTGTCCACCTTCTACTACAAGGAATTAAGCCGGCGTTCGACATTTGCCTACCCATCTATCTCAGCGACAAAAGATCCCAAAACCATCAACGGTAGATCACTTGTGTGGAGGACAAAAACTGTTCCCGGTTATCTTTCAGTTCCAACCAGGATGCTTTGCTGATCAGATTACCGTCAGCGCCAGAGTCTACCAGCCTTAAGCCCCGTCTGGGGTGCAAGTTTAACGGTTTCAACTCCTTCCGGCCACGTGTACCACCGTACCGGGTAACCCGAAGCTTGATAGTGGGGTCAGGAATGGTCGTAAATGAGAGAGTGTTGGTGTGACGGGCTGGCACTTGCCACTTATCTAAATGGGGAGATAATGTCCAGGCGCGCGTTTGCACTGTCAGCACATGGTAATAGCAGCACATCTATTTTCTGCAAATTACCTGATGCATCCGTTTTGCAGACACTAACAGCCAGTACAAAATTGAATCGAACTTTTTGGAAACTAGCGAACTCTACTGAACTGCACTATCTATGAGGGGAAAAGAACTAGATTAAGGACTTGGGATATCTTCACATTGCTTTTGTCACATTTTACCAAACTAATCACACCACGACGCGGAACTGAACTGAGACTACTCCTGCTCTTCTACTAGCCAGATCAAAGTGATCGAGTAGAGGTTGCTAGTCCTCAGATAAAGCGCGATACTTTCCCTGAGCTTGCCACCGGGATTGACCTCCCGAAGAGTCTAAATTGCCCTTACGCATACCACCAATCTGGTGTGAAAGGGGGTGGAGCAAGAACATATCAGGACAAAATAGTCAAAAGGTCGAAAGTAACATTTGTAAACGAATGACTTCTAGCGTATTTTTCAGCGTATTATGATATTTCATTCTCCAGTGCACCAGCAAGCAGGTAAAGTTCAGCTCTTCATTGCTCCGTCGCAGTATTGGTTTCGCGCAGATTAGTCAGTTCCAAATTCAGTATTTTTTACTCGATATTATGTATATCGCAGTTGCTATCGAGTTGTTTTTTAGTTTTCGAAGTGAATAGAAAAGTATAAAGCAGTGTTATTACAATAATTGATTTAGTGCAATTAGCAAGTGAAACTCCATTTTGTCTGCATCACTGCGTGATAACACACACCAGCAGTCAAGCTAGTGTTAGCGTTCATCTGCCAACCATCACCCACCATCATGTACACCGTTGCGCTTCACTCCTCTCCGGTATAGGCGGCCACACGTTCGCCACCCGGCGGCAGCAGCAGCAGCAGCAGCAGATAGTAATACATATAAGATAAGTGTTTTTTCCTCCTTCTCTCCTGAATAGATTTTATCCATTTTGCGTGTTGAGTTGCCTATTATTGTTGTATTGTTTTGTATTGAATTGTATATTGTGT